>ML423848.1:0-37717 GCA_005239525.1 Nicotiana knightiana
AATGAGCCTAACCCATTTTTTGCAAACTTAAACACTGCCAGACAAGTCTTCTTCGCGTTCGCGGGCCTACCCTCACGTTCGCGAAGAACAAAAAGATCTCGAAAGGAAATTCCAAACTCTTCTCAGACAGACTATAGTATAATGGTCATAACCTTTTCATAAAACTCCAAATGACAAATGGTTTAATACTATTAAAACTAGACTCCAAGATCTACAACTTTCATGTTTTGGTATTCTCCCAATTTCTTATAGATTTCGAGATATAAGCTTCTAAAGTCATTCATATGCAACACAAATCTCTTCTTCATCTTCCCGGACACCCTGTAGTGTACCAGCCATAACTATTTTTACACAAATTCAAATGCTAAATGGTTTACATTTTTAGAACCTAGACACAAAGGGCTACTATTTTAATTTTTACATCATCTCAAAATTTCTAATAGATTATGAGATATGAGCCTCCAAAATCAGATCTGTGCAACAGAGATTTTTCTTCTTCGCGAACGTGAAGAACAAAGTCCCTGAAGCCAAATCCTTCTTCGCGAACGCGAGGGTATCCCCGCGAAAGCGAAGAACAACACCAGACACCAGCATCAGCCATTTCAAAACAGCCCGAAATGATCCGAAGCCACCCGGAAACACACTCGAGACCCTCGGGACCCCGTCCAATCACATGACCCAGTCCCATAACATCCCACGGACCTGATCGAGGCCTCAAATCGCATCAAACAACGCCGAAACCATGAATCGCACTCCAATTCAAGCTTAATGAACTTTAAAATTTCCAAATTCTACATTCGATGCCGAAACCTATCAAATCACGCCCGATTGACCTCAAATTTTGCACACAAGTCATATTCGACATTACGGACCTACTCTAACTTCCGGAATCAGAATCTGACCCCGATATCAAAATTTCCACTTCCAGTCGGATTTCTCAAAAACCTTCAAATTTCTATCTTTAGCCAAATGACTTCAAAATAACCTACGGACCTCCGAATTCACTTCTGATCGCGGTCCCAACTCCAGAATCACCATACAGAGCTATTCCCAGACTCAGAATCCCAAACGGACATCAATATCACTGAAATGCACTTCAACCCAGACTTATGAAATTTCTTCTAAATTACTGACTTCTACAATATGCACCGAAACGCTCCCGGGTCATCTAAAACCCGATCCAAACATACGCCCAAGTCCGAAATCATCATACGAACCTGCTGGAACCTTCAAATCCTGATTCTGAGGTCGTTTACTCAAAAATCCAATCTTAGTCGATTCTTCCAACTTAAGGCTTCTGAAATGAGAATTTTCTTTCCAAATTGACTCTAAACTTAACGAAATTCAATTTCGACCACACCTACAAGTCATAACACCTGAAATGAAGCTGCTCATGGCCTCGAACCGCTGAACGACGCGCTAGGGCTCAAAATGACCGGTTGTCTCGTTACAACTTTAGCATATCTGGACACATAGAAATGTCATTATCTTCAAAAAGAGCACCAAACCTCTTCTACTAAAGAACATAATTAGCAAAGCAATAGAATTTAAAATGCTGACCACAAGCAATAATAGACAATCCACATCTAGAGATACAATCCTTGTTAAATAGAAGCCACCGGACCAAAGCATCTATAAACTAAACATAGACGGATCATACCGGGGAAGCATAGAGAATGAGGGCATAGGTGGAGTCATAAGATAGGGAAATGGAGAATGGATAATGGGCTTTAATATGAGCTACTCAAATTCAACTAACATGCATATGTAAATCCTAGCCTTAGTAAACGGTCTGAAGCTAGCCATAGAACACAATTGCCTACCCCTCACCATAGAATCAGACAACAAAGAACTCATTAATCAAATCAATAACAAGAATTTCTCCTATAATCTAATTGATCCTTGCAGATGCCTACAGAGTAAAGCAGGGGGACCGCCATTGCAAAACAGTTACAGAGAAGCAAACCAAGCAGCAGACGCAATGGCGAAGAACGGAAGCAGCTTACAAGATATTGGAAGCTTAATGATCTACTTATCTCCTTCGTCTTTTGTTTTATCTATTTTGAAAAGTGACAAGCTAGGAACTATGTATCCTAGAACAATTCCCGTATGTAATGTACAATGTAATGACTCTTAAATGAGCTTTTAATATAAGTCTTCGTAGAAAAACTTCCAGTTGATGAAGTGTAGTCTTTTTTTAAGTCTACTACCCGGATAATAATTCTGCTAAGACATATTTTCTTGTGATGGTCTGAATCGTGTTTGTAACTAGACTAGATAAGCTAGTTAGGAGTAATCTGATAGAGTGATCCTCCAAGACTAACTTACTGAGCTTTTGAATTATTTGTGAAGGAAATATTGTATCACTATGTTAACATTGTGTGTTGAATTCTTGCCTATGGGAGTCTAAGTTGATTTATTACTTTAAAGCATGAAGCAAAATCTATCCATAATTTATTATTACTCCAGAACATGTGTTTAGATATCATGTGTAGTAGTTGCCTCAAAAAAAAAAAAAATCTCTAATGTTTTGACATTTCTTTTAGAAAGAATGCTACTGGGATTTTGATATCTAATTTAAGACTTAAAATGGACTTAAAATGGAAGTAGAAACCATATTATAAGTGTCAAGAATCATGTTGTCTATATTAATCTGTTCGACCCTTTAGATTTCATACAAACATGAAAAGTTAGTATTCTAGCGTATTATTTCAGTTAGAAAATATGTATAAAGACCATAAATCTATTAGCATAAGCTTGTTAAGTTTTTTTTTAAAAATTTGTCTTATTAGAGTTCATAATCTTGCTGTAAATTTTGTCCAAGTCTATTTCTAATTTCCCTCTTTCTAATTTCATGCTTTTCTCTTTCTTTGTTTGGCACATGCACTTCGAGCAATATGAGTTTTAATGCAAGACTCGCCCTATACCAGCATGTTGTCATTACTATTGAGTCTTAGATTATAATGGACATCTAGAAGAAGAACAAGCGAAAAGCTTGGGGTCACCTATGACGGCCTTTGTTATTTACATTTACTCTATTTCGAATTTTTAATCAGTTTGATTATATTCTTTTGATTAGTTTAGTTCGACACTTAACTTGGACTTGTTGATTTAATTTTGACTTCTTCACTTAGTATTCTCACTTAGTTATTGGCAGATATGATCTATTTTATATAATAGGGCTCTTAAAAAATTTTGAAGAACCGTTCAAGTTTCAGATTTCTATTATATAAGTTCAGAATTGAAATAATTTTTTTAAATTAAAAAAAAAGAAAGAATGAAGGATGTGCTCAAGTTGAAATTGACAAATTTATTTCTTATAACATCATGAAAAATGTGAATACTTTAAAAAAAAGAAATACAAAACGTGATTTTTTTTGTGTTTGTTGGCAGACGTTTTTTTTTACTAATTGAAAGGTTCTTATGATATTTTACCTTGATTCCTTTTTTGAAGACAAGCAAAGGAAAAGGTACCCTTTTAATATATATATTTTTTTAATCATTAGCAAATGTATATCCTTTCAAATTTATATATGTATATTAACTAGTTATAAGCTTTGTTTTCATAATAATATTCTTCAAAATTTATTAAAGTCTTTCAAAGTTAAACTACTCTATTAAGCTATATTTTGTTAAAATACCTCAAATGATATTTATTTGATATTTTTGTATAACTTATTAACCTAAGCTTGGCCGGTTAACTGTTATTAACGGATTTTAAAAGGTGCTTTAAAAACCTTCCTTTTAAATATTTAAGATCCTTACGTAGAATCTTTAGGTTAAGGCCATAAAACAGAGTTTGACTTAAGCTTTAAAAAATAAGTGTCATAATTCACTTTAGAATTAACTAGGTGGCGACTCTCTTAAAATTAATTAAACCTCAGGATTACCAATAAGTTATACTCTAATTTGACCCATTAAAATGGGTATAACAACTTGGTGACTCCGCTGGTGATTTTAGGTTTTAAACCATAACAAACCTAGGTTAATAAAAAAATGGCTTTTGTATTTTATGAATATTTTTTTTCTTTGTTGCCTTGTTTGAAAATGGATACTTCTTGTAGACTGTTATTACTATATTTTATAAACTGTCATTCTGATTTCACTTCCTCCACTTTTGGAAAATTCACAGTAAACACATACATAGCCGTTACGTGGTTTGCGATCATGCACTTTTCAAAATACCTTTTAGGGGAAAGTTCATGGGTAAGTCGATCAGCGGTGCAATCGACAGTCATGGCTTTCCACTCTCAAGTCGTCCACTTGGGAGAAAATCAGTCTAGAAAATGTACTCTTAGCCGACCTAGGATAGAGCTAAACCAAAATCTTTCTTAGGGGGCATGCATCACGCAACCTTAGGAGGCTTAATACCCTAGGTGTATTAAGTCCATTAGTTGGCCTTATCCAAATGTCCAAGCGGGTTTATAACCCCGAGTGACACCTATTCATCTTTTATGTACATTATTTGAAAGATAAACACACTAATTATATGGACCATTTACTCCTAAAGAGGAAACGGGTAGGGTTAACCTTTTCTGTAATGCAGGAAATCATGAATCAAGTTGTTTACCCAAAGATTGGCATGGTGTTGGACATCCCTCCCAAACTAAAGGCATGGTGGAGAAACTTGGGAGAGAATGCACAATCCGAAGTGCGAAAGAAGTTGGGTCATCTACCATTACTTATGGAAGTCACAACATGTAGGAAAATTATTGAGGCAGCAGTCACCTTTTGGGATGAAGAAAGGGCCTTATTCAGATTTGGGGAAAATGAGATGACTCCATTGTTAGAAGAAATTGGAGGCTTCATAGAGAATGTGAGTTTTTTATGGAAAGGCAGACATTCTTGGCAAAACGCTGGCATGATTATTCCAAAGAATCCCTCGATAAAAGAGTTCCTTGAAAAGTTTGGTTTCGAGAAAGAAATTGGGTTAGAGAATTTGAATGAATCCAGGATACCTCTTGACTATTTGTTCGACATATTTGGCCATTCAGATGCTTTTCTACGACATCGAGAGGTGTTCTCCTTACACACTTCTTTTTGTGAAAAGAGGGTATTCGCCTTTTCGGTTTGTCTCCTCGGGATTTAGTATTTCCTCGAGGATCAAAACAGGAGATTCACACCCGACTTGTCATGGTTACCGATGCATTATTTAATGGCATTGATGGAAAACCATACACCATAGTGCCAATGGTTGTTGCAGATATATATCGAGCTTTGGGCCTTTGCAAGAACAGATTTAAACATTTTGAGGGATGCAATTTGTTGCTGCAGTTGTGGTTTATGGGGAATTTCCAAAAGATCAATGGAAGTCAAGAGCTTTACAAGCAAAATGGTGCTAATCGTATCACTTCATACACGATCCCAGTGGTTGTATTCAATCGTCCAAATAGTGTTAAAGGATGGTGCAAGTTACTTAGCAAGCTGAATGATACCACGATCCAATGGATGTTTTCTTGGTATCCTTCTGAGAATTTTGTAATCCATGGGAAAATGCTACCTTACTTGGTTCTCATCGGGCTTCAAGGACTTCAACCATATGCTCCATTACGAGTTATGAGACAAGCCGGAAGAACGCAAGTCATACCGCAATTCGATAACATGGATCATTATCGAATTGGCTACGATAATGACAAGATTCACTTTGCAAGAGAAATTCTCAGGATGTGGAAAAACAAGAGAGCTATGGTCAAGGATACAGTTGCACCAGATAGATACCAGGCTGGATGTGACTTTTTTTACCCAGAATGGTTGCTTGTCAATCTTGAAGGTTCTGTCACAAGAGGGATTAATATGGGAGGCCGGATTAAAGATAAGGCAGCTGAAGCTGAAATTAAGTACCGTTAGCTGAAAACAAGGGTGTCCGAGGCTGAAGCAAAGCACAAGGAGAAACATGAAAAAAACAACAAAGATATTGAATTGTTGAGACAACGAGAGGAAATGTAGAAGCAACAAATAGAAATGTGAAAACAACAAGCTACAGAAATGGAGCAAGGACTCAAAGATTTGGATGGAGACCTCGAGGAGCAATTCATAGAATGTTATTTCCAAGGACTCGAAGAAGGAGGAAAGTTAGCCATGGTTTACCTTGTGAAGAATCGCTAGAAAATCGATGAGGCAATAAGAGCAGCAAAAAGGCTAAGGGGCGATGAAGAATTATCCTCAGTCAATTAGATTAGAACTATGTTGTAATATTTATTTCAATTAAGGCTATGCCATTGTAATCGTTTTAGACTAAGGCTATTTTTCATTTATGTACTAAGCTTGAATCATCAATGAAAGTTTGTTTTGGGGTGTCTAATTAAGGAGCAATGGAATGATATATAATGGTGTATTTATCTCTCAATTTTCGCTAGGCCTACCTCTGGCACAAAGAGGTCCCATGCATACTAGGATACGCTTATCAACGCCTGACTTATTATACATTACGTGATTTGTTAGGGATATACTTGCTTTTAAACTTAATCACCACTTACTAACATTGTATTTTGTTTCCTTTTTAAAGGTTTTCTATTTTATTACTCCCCAAGGTTGATTTGTGTTGACCGTGAACTGGCTGAACACCCATACTTTACAAGATCCAAGGCACGAGCAGCTACCAATATGATTGGTTCAAACACATCTAATCAGAAAGGCTTAGGACTTGTCACTGTTCAACGAGATGAACCCGAGACTTCGGAAGGAAGGGAGTTTACCATTCGTGATGAGCACATCGCCCAGTTGTCGCAACAAGTGGCTAACCTACAAGGTGAAATTGAGCGACTTCGGAATCTCATCAATCTTTCCATCCGCCTCAACACACCACTTCCCGGAGAAAGGACAAATGCACCTATCCCACCACCTTTCCCATCTTTTGACTCACATATCCCTGAGCACCTTCCACCAAATTCTCCACTCCACAACACCAATCCAACATCCACTAATACACATGCTAACCCACAACAAGCCAACCCATCGACTTTTACCACGTCATATGTTTCCCAATCACCACCAAACCAAAGCACCCCGCTCACCCAAAACCACCATGTAACCCAACACATACCAATGTCACACGTCGTTATTCCTAACATGCAGCATGTGCCGCCGGTATATGTAGCGGAAGAACAACCTTTTACTACCCCTATGCCTCACTTCAAAGTGTATCAGTATCCAGAAACAGAAAAAGAAGTAAGGGCCAAAGCCGATGAGTATGTGGCGAAGGAGATCCGTGAGTTGAAAGAAGCATTCAAAAGTCTGAAAACTGTTAGAAGTATGGAAGGTTTGGAGTATGAGGATTTATGTGTTCATCCCGATGTCGATTTACCTGCGGGATATAAAGTACTAAAATTTGACATGTTTGATGGAAAAGGAAACCCACGAGCTCATGTGAGGTCGTATTGTGATAAATTAGTTGGAGTGGGAAAGGATGAAGCTATTAGGATGGAGCTTTTTATAAGGAGTCTTACAAGGGAATCCCTTGATTGGTACACAAGTCAAGACCCAAATAATGGCACAGCTAGAGTGTCATGGTGCAAGAATTCATGAACAAATTCAGATTTAACACCGAGACAAACCCAGATAGATTATATTTGTTGACGTTGGAGAAGAAAACAACAGAATCCTTTAGAGAGTATGTCATGAGATGGAGGGCAGAAGCAGCAAGATTCCAACCCCCGATGGGAGAGGATGAGATGACAACTACTTTTATTCGATCTCAAACGGAAGCAACATACTATGAGAGATTGATAAGCATGCTGGGGTAGAAATTCTCGGAATTTGTTAGGATGGGAGACATTATAGAGGAAGGTCTCAAATCAGGAAAGATTACAAACTTGGCAGCATTACAAGCAACGATTAAGGCAATCCATTTAGGAACTATTGGAGGAGCAAGTAAGAAGAAGGAGAAAGAAGTATCCGTTGTTATGACCATCCAAGATCGCAGGCCTAACCAAATGTTAACCTACCAAAACCTGTTACCCCAACCTTCATACTATAGCCCATACACCCAAACTCCTCAACCTTATTACCAGCCTTCACTCATTCCCTATCCTATTTATAATGCCCAACCAACCTATTATCCACCCCGAGCACCCACATACCAGAATCCATCACACTACCAACCCATATATCCATCTCAACCGCGCTACCAATCACAAAACCGCCTAAACGCACCTAGACCTCGCCCGAGATTTGAAAGAAACCAACCAAAACCTATACTCCCCTAGGTGAACCTTTAGCCCAGTTGTATGAAAGGTTGAGAGCCACATGAGTACTCCAACCAGTACCGGGAAGAGTTCCCGACCCCCTCCCAGGATGGTATGATGGGACCAAGCATTGTGCATATCACTCTGGTGTGACTGGACATGACACAAAAATTACCTTACTCTAAAAGATAAGATTGAAGAGCTGATCAAAGCAGGAACCATCCAGCTTAAGGGAGCTCCACTGAATGTGAACAACAACCCTCTTCCAAATCACGGTGATACTGGTATTAGCATGATATCTACTGATGAAGATTGAAATTTGGAAGGAACTATTGTACCAGTTGAAGATGAGAAAAAGGCTGTGTCATCTGCCTTTATTGCTCCTGTCATTACAGTGCAACTACGGGCACCAATCGAGGTGGAAGTACTTCCTCCGAATCCCACGATCATGGCTCTAGTTACTCAGACACCCTCATTCGATACCAAAGCAGTTCTTTGGGACTATCAGTCTGATGTAAGGAATGAAGGAAAGGCAAAATTAGTTGTAGAAGTTGCTGCTGCAGGTATGAAGAGATTCAGACGGTGTTATATTCCTGAAGAAGCATCACGAGGTACTTCAAGTAAGGACAACAACCAGAAGAAGTTCGTGACAGAAGCTGAAGCAGAAGAGTTTTGGAGAAAAATGCAATGTAGCAGATACTCTGTTGTAGACAAACTAAAGAAGACGCCGTCTCAAATTTCCCTCATGTCATTGTTGATGAGTTCCGAGAGCCACAGAATGCTTTAGTAAAAGTACTCAATGAATCATATGTGCCAACTGAGACAATTAGTGAACATTTGGAAACTATTGTAGCCCAAATTCTAGAAGACCACAAATTTCCTTTCACGAGGATGAATTGCCACCTGAAGGTCTAAGTCACAACAAAGCTTTGCACCTCACTGTCAAGTGAAGGGACAAGTTTGTTTCTAGGGTTTTGATTGATAATGGTTCGACACTCAACATATGTCCTTTCACTACCCTTCAAACTTTGGGAATTGATATTGGAAAAGTTCGTGAAATTCATGTGAATGTTAGAGCTTTCGATGGAGCGCAAAGGAGCGCTATTGATGAGATTGATTTAGCATTACAAATTGGGCCTGTGGAGTTTATCGTTGAATTTCAAGTGTTATATATATCTGCTACTTAGAATTTTATATTAGGAAGGCCATGGATTCACATGGTCGGTGCGGTCCCTTCCACTTTGCACCAGAACGTGAAGTTTGTATGGAATCACCAAGAAGTTATGATTCATGGAGAAGCAAGAAATCCCATTTACCCTAGGAATTCAATCCATGTCATTGAAAGTGTGGAGAGGCTGGATGGAGCCATTTTCCACATTGAAGAAATTGTGATTGCTACTCGAGGAAAGAGGTGAAGTTTCCAAATGTGTTTGTGATGGTGGCATCATAAATGTTGAAGAATGATTTAGAGCCTGGTCGAGGACTTGGAGCAAGGTTGTATGGAATAGTGGAGCCAATTTAGTTACCAGGGCAGAACAACACTTTTGGCCTAGGGTACTAACCCACTCCAAAAGAAGTCTCGGAAGCTCGTCCCAAGAAGAAATGTGACATTGTCCTTCCACAACTTATTCCGCCGCTAAGCCAGTCATTCCCCAAGACAATTACTATTCATGAGCTAGAGGAAGATGTTGAAGACGACCTTGTTGAAGGAGTCAGAAACCTATTCATTGTTGATTGCAACGTGATTCTGAAAGATTGCACCGAAACACCAACTATTTGGGATGCTGCACCTGGAGATGTTTTGAACAATTGGACTTGTACCCCGTCCCCGGTTCGCCGGAAGTCTTGGTAGATGGATTGTATTAGTGCTTTTTTTTTACAACACGATTCAAAATTGAGATCTGAATTGTGTTTATGAATTTTATGTTGTTGCTTCGATCTTTTGGAAGCTTAAATGCAAAATCTGAATCAACTTTTTCGTTTTACATTTTGTCTTTATTAGTTTCCTTTATTTTCTATTTTTCAGCAAACAAACAAATAAAAATGCAGACACCGTGAATGTGACATGCAATGAAACAAGTGAACAAAATAACAAGCAAGATCTTAAAGAATATGAAGAGGATATGCCGCCTGCAGAATTAACTAAAGAACTTGAGCAGTTTGAGAACAATTCAAAACCAAATTTGGACGAAATTGAGCTGATAAATTTGGGGAATTCACAGTCAATAAAAGAAACAAGAATTAGTGTCCATTTGACACCATCAGAAAATGAGGAATATGTGGATCTTTTGAGACAGTACATATATGTGTTCGCTTGGTCGTATGACGACATGCCTGGTTTAAGCACTAATATTGTTTCACATAAGTTTCCAACAGATCCATCTTGTCCCCCGGTAAAGCAAATAACAAGGAAATTCAAAACAGACTTAAGTTTGAAGATCAAAGAAGAAGTCTCCAAGAAATTTAATGCAAATGTCATCCGCGTCACAAAGTACCCCACCTGGTTGGCCAACATAGTACCATCACCAAAGAAGGACGGGAAGATCAGAATATGTGCGGATTATCGGGATCTCAACAAGGCTAGTCCAAAGGATGATTTCCCACTCCCGAATATTCACATACTCATTGATAATTGTGCAAAGCATGATTTGTAGTCATTTGTTGATTGCTTTGCTGGATCTACTAGATTTTGATGGACGAAGATGATGCTGAGAATACAACCTTTATCATACTTGGGGGGTGTATTGTTATCGGATGATGCCTTTTGGACTCGAGAATGCAAGTGCTACATATATGAGAGCTATGAAAACTATTTTCCATGACATGATCCATAAAGAGATTGAGGTCTATGTGGACGATGTCATCATCAAGTCACGGAAGAGTTCAGATCACTTGGTAGACCTGAAGAAGTTCTTTGATAGGTTGCGGCGATACAATTTGAAGCTGAATCCCGCAAAATGTGCATTCGGAGTTCTAGCGGGAAATTTATTAGGTTTCATTGTCAGTAGAAGAGGCATAGAGCTGGATCCTTCAAAGATAAGGACTATCCAAGACCTGCCACCTCCAAAGAATCGGAAGGATGTGATGAGATTCCTTGGTCGTCTGAACTACACCAGTCGTTTCATAGCCCAATCAACAGTGATTTGTGAGCCGATATTCAAGATGCTGAGGAAAGATGCCACTACTAAATGGACAGAGGAATGTCAACTAGTTTTTGATAGGATCAAGGAATATTTATCTAACCCACTGGAGCTGGTACCTCCGGAACCTGGAAGGCCACTCCTGCTATACATATCTGTATCAGATAATGCATTTGGATGTGTTTTGGGGTAACATGATAAAACTGGGAGGAAGGAGCAAGCCATCTACTACTTGAGCAAGAAGTTCACACTGTATGAAGCACAATGTACTTTGTTGGAACGCACTTGTTGCGCCTTAACTTGGGTTGCACAAAAGTTGAGGCACTACTTGTCAGCATACACCACTTATATCATTTCCAGGATGGACTCGCTCAAGTACATCTTTCAGAAACCTATGCCTACAAGGAAGCTAGCGAAGTGGCAGATTTTGCTATGTGAGTTTGACATCGTGTATGTTACTCATAAGGCCATCGAAAGACAAGTTTTAGCTGAACACCTCGCAGAAAATCCCGTGGACGAAGAATACAAGCCACTTAGGACATACTTCCCAGATGAAGAAGTATTGTTCGCTAGAGAAGACATTTCAGAAGCATACTCTGGTTGGAGAATGTTCTTTGATGGAGCTGCAAACTTCAAAGGAGTCGGAGTTGGAGCAGTACTAGTTTTAGAATCTGGACAACATTATCCAATCTCAGGGAAACTTTGGTTTCTGTGCATCAACAACATGGCAGAATATGAGGCTTGTATGCTTGGGCTTAGAATGGTTGTTGACATGAACATCCAAGAGTTATTGGTTATAGGTGATTCAGACTTGCTGATTTATCGAGTATAAGGCGAATGGCATACAAAGAACACAAAAATCCTACTGTACTTACATTGTGTAAAGGAGTTGTGTAGTAAGTTTATCAAGGTGGACTTCAAGCATGTTCCAAGAGTTCAAAATGAGTTCGCAGATGCTTTGGAAACTTTGTCTTCCATGATTCAATATCCAGATAAGAACTACATAGACCCCATCAAGGTGAATGTGCAAGATCAGCCAGCTTATCCATGTGGATGAAGACCAGATGGAGAACCATGGTATTATGACATTAAGAGGTATCTCAAGACAAGGGATTACCCTGAAGGAGCAACCAGTACCCAAAAACGAACACTTAGGAGATTGGAAAATCATTTTTTCCTAAACAGCGAAATCCTATATAGAAGGACCCCTGATTTAGGACTATTGAGGTGTGTAAGTGCCATAGAAGCAAGCTGATCAAAGAGATACACGCAGGAACATGTGGGCCTCACATGAATGGTTTTACTTTGGCAAAGAAAATTCTCCGAGCAGGTTACTTTTGGATGACCATGGAAACAAATTGCATTCGTTTTGTACAGAAATGTCATCAATGTCAGATTCACGGAGATTTGATTCGAGTCCCACCGAATGAACTCAATGTGATGAGTTCTCCTTGTCCATTTGCAGCTTCGGGCATGGACGTCATTGGCCCTATTGAGTCTTCCGCATCGAATGGGCATAGATTTATCTTGGTAGCTATTGATTATTTTACAAAGTGGGTAAAAACCTCTTCTTACAAGTCAGTTACAAAGAAGGTGGTAGCAGACTTTGTCCGTAACAACATCGTTTGCCGATTTAGAATCCCTGAGTCAGTCATTACAGATAATGAAGCTAATATCAATAGTGATTTGATGCATGAAATATGTGATAAGTTCAATATTACTCACCGAAATTCCACTCCCTACCGACCTCAGATGAATGGAGCCGTTGAAGCAGCCAACAAGAATATCAAGAAGATATTGTGGAAGATGGTTGATAACTACAAGCATTGGCACGAGAAGCTACCATTTTCTCTCCTTGGATATCGCAACAGTCAGAACATCAACTAGGGCAACGCCTTATCTTCTGGTCTATGGAACTGAAGTTGTATTACCAGTGGAAGTTGAAATACCATCTTTGAGGGTCATCCAGGATGTCGAGCTGAGCAAGGAAGAATGGGTGAAGAATCGGTATGAACAACTAATTCTTATTGATGAGATGAGACTGAATGCAGTTTTCCATGGTCAACTCTATCAAAACAGGATGGCCAGAGCCTTTAACGAAAAAGTGAAACTAAGGCAGTTCAAATCGGGGCAATTAGTTTAGAAGCGCACATTCCCGCACCAAAATGAAGCTAAAGGAAAGTTTGCACCAAATTGGCAAGGTCCGTACATGGTGCGTCGGGTATTGACTGGAGGAGCACTGATCTAGCAATGGATGGTGAAGTATGTCCCAAGCCCATCAACGCAGACGCAGTCAAGATATACTACATCTAGAGGCATATGTGGCAATCCCTTTCTTTTCTTTATAATGCTTCTTAATGTAAATGAACTATGTTTGACCTGATTCCTATTTAAGAGGGGATACATAGGCAGCCCTGTCTTTTTGGTCTCATTATAATAAATGGAATATTTTCCCTTGGAAACTGGGGCAGCTTTTGAAGGCATCGTCGTGAGGAGGCATCAGTCATCGACAAAGGATGATCAAGCAAGATGAATGACGGGATTCCAGATGAGGACGTTCACTTTGTTTCACAAGCATGTCACAGCGGGGAGTTCGGCAAAAACTTTATTTTTTTAATTATATATCTATGCATATTTTATTTATTAAAAATTAATTTTTCATCAAAAATTTCTTAACTATTCATTCGCCAAGATTCAGTATTGGGCGGAGGTTGCAAGTCTAAAAAAAGTTGTAAGTGCAAGATTGTCAAAGGCCAGAGCATCAAAGTCAACACGAATCAACCTCCCCGCTGAAAACTCACAATTTTTCTTTGAATGCAGATTTTCAAGATAGCGGAAGCAGAAAAATCAATAACGAGTACAATTACCAAGACCATTTGTCGAGCGGTTTGAATTTCTTTATAGTACTTTATATAAAACTACACTTCTTGAACGGTAATGATTTTAAAATCAAATTTTGAGATTATAAGATATTTATAATACACTGATTGTCATTACTTTTCGGTCAATAACCTTTTAAATGAAAACTGCATCGCACATGGCTTTAAATATATTGCACACTAATACACCGCACATTGTTTTCAAATGCACCATAAATGCACTACATCACTACTTCAAATGCACCACACAAATGCTTTCAAATGCATTGAACCATTGCTTACACAAGGCACATCATAAATGCTTTCAAATGCATTGCGTTATTACTTTCAAATTCACCGCACAAATGCTTTCAAAAGCACTATGTCATTGCTTGCAAATGCGCAACGCAAATGCTTTCAAATACACTGCACCATTACTTTTAAAAGCACCACACAATTGTATTGCAAATGCACCACAAATATTTTTATTACCTTAAATAATTTGGCTTGGAAAGCCTCATCAATCATTTGGCTTAAACGCCTCAATTGCATCATCATTTGGCTTAAATGCCTCATTTTATCAATCATGTGGTTGGATACTTCATTTTCATAAGTCATCGCTGAGAGGAACCATTTACATAATCATTGGCTCAAAGCCTCATTTCATTACTCATGATCAAGGAATTAATTATAAAATACCTAACTTATTTTATATTAACGGCCTAGAGGTGTCATTTTAATAAAATTATTTTTTATGACTTATGACATTTTTATATCTTGTTTGCTAACAATTTTTCCTAGTCTGTTGAGCTTAGCAGGAAATCTAGAACAATGTGAAACTCTATCTAAGCAGCGAACTAGGGCAGTTTGCTGGGGAGGAAACCAGAGTCGCCAGCAAAAGTCAGAGGTCAATTTTCGGATTCCGTTCCGCTTGACTACCAAATCTTAGTCAAAATCCTTATTTCGAAATATTTTCTTTCATGACTCCCAGTGTCTGACACCTTGTGTCTTCATAATTCGACACTGGGACAACATTTTAGGATTTTCATCAATCTCTAAGTCCTACTCCATAGCACCATGAGTGTAGAACTACATATGGCCTAATCCTCGTGAAACCCGAGGTAAGTAGGCGATTCAAAAATCAGAGGTCAACCATAACTCCTTGAAATTTCCTTTTATTTCATAAACCTTCCAAATTTATTTTTATTATCCTTCCAACGCTTTGATCCATACTTACAAGTCGGGGAAAAATTGGTCACTAAGTCAATTTCTTTGCCCAAGACTCTTTTATCGTCCACGGTCAAAGAGGGGCAGCTGTTGACAACCAATTTTGGCCCTCCTTTTTTCCTAATCAAGTTCTTTGTACTTCCTAATTCTTAATAATTTACTAAATATATTTTACATATTTTTTTAATCCAAAATATCTGTTTTATTTTCTAGCCTCTAGATCTTTTAAAAGTAAAATATAGTTATTAACCTTGATATAATTTAGCATGTTTATTTATTGTAATTATATCGTTATTATTATTTTACTTACTTAATCACCATCATATTATTATTAATGCTAATGCATCATAATAATTAATACAAGCATTATTTGTCAATTATAATTTACTTCTCTATTTTCTATTATATATGTGTGTGTGTGTGTGTGTGTGTATGCATACATACTAAATATTAATTTTTATAATAATATAATATAAGATATTTTATTATAAATTATTAGAATTATGGAAGTATAGTAAAATTTAAAGTGAAAGGGACTTTTAGATGTAAATTGGATCATCTTGGTAAAGTTCAATGCTATTTAAAAGGGAGCTTTATATATCTGTCCAATTTAAAAAAAAAAAAACATAATACGTATTTCTAGCAGCAAACTTCGTATAACAATAATAACCATAAAATATTTCCTTATATAGCAGATCCTAACCAAAACCGAAACCCTAATCATATGAATAAAATCATGCAGCGCCTTAACTTAAAGATTTGTTCCTTGTTTATCTCCTAAGCATCAATTCTTTAATCCCCAACCCAACAGATTCCTTAGTTTATATTTTTGGGGTTTATGTTTATTTTCCATGTTTAACGTCACGACCCCAAATCCTAACAGACCGTGATGGCGCCTATTGTGGAACTAGGCTAGCCAACCATCACATAACTACTCATCCGTTCTATTATAATAATTCACAATTCAATAATAAGCAGCAAACATAACATAGAATAATTTATTTAAGTCTTAGCGCCTCAATAATAGTCTAAACAACTCTAAACAAAATCTCCCAAGACTGGAGTCAATGATCATGAGCATCTATGAAAATAATTCTAACTCTACTAATGTTAAAATAAATGTCTACGAATGAAATACTAATACTATATAAGGAAGGAAAGTGGAGAAGTTGTGGACACCGAACAGCTACCTCGAAATCCCGTAAACCGCTGCTAACGAACTGAGACAGCTACTGCTGCGAACTAGTACCTGGATCTGCACACAGAGGTGCAGGGAGTAATGATGAGTACGCCAACTCAGTAGTAATGAAAATAAATCACAGTCTGAAGTATATGAACACACAACACAGATACACCAATTCACAAAACCAGTAAAACACCAAGTCACCATAAAGTATTCATCAAATACATAAGTTCAAAATAAATTTCCAGAAATCCTTTGAAAACACGTATAATATCGGTATATCTCAGTAAAATTCTCAGTAAAATCAATTTGAAAAACGAAGTGAATCATAGTTCAAAGCTCAGTAAAATCATCATAAATCTGCCCCTTGGGCCAAAAATCATTTCTCGTAACAATTTCCCATCAGGCATCCTCACAATCACTCAGTATCAGCCCATCAGGAATCCTCACCATCACTCAGTATCAGCCCATCAGGCATCCTCACAATCACTCTGTATCAGCCCATCAGATAATAATCATCACTCAGTAGGTACCTGCCCTCACTTGGGGTGTGTGCAGACTCCGGAGGGGCTCCTACAACCCAAGCGCTATATAACAAGCCACATCATGGCAATAATCACTCACACTATAGGCCCGCAACGTCACTCATATCATAACATCCTCACAATATAGGCCCGCAGCCTCACTCAGTCAGATACTCTCAATTTGCCCTTCAGACCATAAATATACTGGGTTCTCGACCCAAAATCATGTTTCATTTTTCAATAAATAGTATCAAAATACTCTGAGTGTCAAAATAATTTATCAGGAAAAGACTAAATGTAAAATCATAACATATCAGTAAGAAAAATATAGTAAATACAACCCCCAAGGGGTAAACAGATCGGCACTAGGCCCCAAACATGACTTACTGCCCAAAACATATCAAAATATAGATATACTATTTAAACATAGGCTTAAAAATTGGTTTCGCAACTCAATAATTTCCTAAAATTGAATATTTTTCCAAAGTTCAAATCTTTGCATTTCAAAATTCCTGAAATGATGCAAGGTCCGGGGTTTCATACCTTCAGGACAAGATTTAAAGATATTACTTACCTCAAACTAGCCCGAAAACTATTCTGCAATACGCTTGCCTCTCGAATCCAATTTCGAATGCTCCAAATCTACCAAGTTCAGACTTTTATCATCAATTATGCATAAGGAGTAAATCCCAATTAAAAAATATCATTTTTGTCTCAAAATCCGAAATTAGTCAAAACCCGACCCCGGTCCAACGTCTCTGAACTCATAAATTTTTATACCAAAACGTTCTTCATCATCTCACGAGTCCGTACATATAAAGAACGCTGAAATCGGAGTTTGTTTGACCCCTCAAATCGATACCTAAAGGTCTCATAATCTCAAGCCCTAACCCCACCTTTTTCTACTGATTTCCCTCGAATCAACTTCCAAACATACCAACAAGTCCCATGACATAACACAGACTTACTCAAGCCCTCAAAATACCGAGCGAAATGCAGATACTCAAAATCGGGTCGTCACATATATTCTCTAATATATAAATCTAATCATTAACATATGTATATTTTTAATTATGGATCATGATTCCTATTTTCCATCTTATATACAATAATAAAAATTCCAATTAATAGCTTTATATTGTTTTGCAAATAGATTTCGGAAGGTAGTGACAAATTCTTCTTTCAAACTAAAATCTCATAGCTCATCCCTACAAATTATCAGACTGTATATAATAGCTGAGACCCAATAATCACATAGTAATTGTTACGTCCATATTACTACTCAAGTCATGAGAAATGTTTACGTTCAAATTGAAGATAACATGAATTAAAGTGCACCAATTTAAGTATTCAAGGACTAATATTTTATATTCAATTCAACTAATTCACCAATCAATACCATATACTTTATGGCTAATCATTATAACCATTATTCAAATTATTAGGTATTCTCTCCTAGTTAAGGAAGCAGAACGAATTGTAGCATACAAGAGTTTTTTTTTCTATGTCAGTTTACTCGTTTTGTTATTTTTTTATTTTTTTGAAATTAAACTTTTATCCTAACTTCACTAATTATTTAATCATTGTCAATTCATTGCGTCTTCTCCTGACCAATTCTATAATTGTTATCATGATATAAATAATAGTAAATATATATATATATATATATATATACATACACACACACACACACATCAATTGAATCACAGTAGTAGGATATGTTTATATAAATATATATTTATCTGATTCTTTCTTCTCTGCAAACAGTGATAGCCGTCGCAAAACCTAAGGTCCCTTCTCAACGTATTCAACTTCCTTTTTATTTTTTTATTTTATTTAACTAAGACCTCAATTATACTATTTTTCTCCCAACTAGTAATTAGTGGGCTTGGCCTACTAGCCACTTATCTAATACATTGTATCATATATTGTAATAAATTTTCTTTTACTAACTTAACATTTGACTCAGTAGCTAATTATAATGCAGGTTCTACGTAACGACTGACTGGGTCGTTACATTCTCCCCCTCTTAAATAGACGTTCGTCCTCGAACGGGTCTAGAAACATACCTGGAGTTTCAAACAAGTGAGGATATTTTCTCTGCATCTCCCGCTCGGTCTCCCAAGTAGCCTCCTCCACTGGCTGAGCTCTCCATTGTACTTTCACTGAAGCTATATTCTTGGACCTCAACTTTCTGACCTGACGATCCAAAATTGCTACTGGCTCTACCTCATATGACATATCACCCTCAAGTTGAACTCTGCTGAAGTCTAACACATGAGACGGGTCACCAACATATTTTCTGAGCATCGACACATGAAACACCGGATGAACACTCGATAGGCTGGGTGGCAAGGCAAGTCTATAAGCCACTTCTCCAACCTTCTGAGGCACCTCAAAGGACCAATAAATCATGGACTCAGCTTTCCTCTCTTTCAGAAACTCATAACACCCTTCATGGGTGATACCTTCAGCAATACCTTGTCACCCTCCATAAAAGACACATCCCGAACCTTCCGGTCCGCATAACTCTTCTGCCGATACTATGCCGTGCGAAGTCGCTCCTGAATCAACTTCACCTTCTCCAACGCATCCTGAATCAAATATGTACCCAATAACTTAGCCTCGCCAGGCTCGAACCAACCAACCTGAGATCTACACCTCCTACCATATAAAGCCTCTTACGGGGCCATCTAAATACTGGACTGGTAGCTGTTATTATATGCAAACTCAGCTAGTGGCAGAAACTGATCCCACGAACCACCAAAATCAATCACACAAGCCCGTAACATATCCTCCAAAATCTGAATAGTCTGTTTCGACTGCCCGTCGGTCTGAGGATGAAATGCAGTGCTCAATTCTACATCAGTACCCATACCTCTCTGTACGGCCCTCCAAAATTGAGATGTGAACTGAGTACCTCTATCAGAAATAATAGAAACCAGAACTCCATGTAATCAGACAATCTCCTTAATGTAAATACCAGCTAACCGCTCTGAAGTATAAGAGGTACTGACAGGAATGAAGTGCGCGGACTTGGTAAATCTATCCACAATGACCCAAATAGCATCAAAAACCTTCAAAGTCCGTGGAAGCCCAGCTACAAAGTCCATAGTAATCCGCTCCCATTTCCACTATGGAATATCTAACCTCTGAAGTAATCCACCCGGTCTCTAGTGCTCATACTTGACTTGCTGACAGTTGAGACATCGTGCTACATACTCGACAATATCTCTCTTCATCTGCCTCCACCAATACTGCTATCTCAGATCCTGATACATGTTCGCGGCACCCGGATAAATGGAATACCGCGAGCTGTGAGCTTCTGCTAATATCAACTCTCGAAGACTATCCACATTGGGCACAAAAATACATCCCTGCATCCTCATAAATCCGTCATCACCAATAGTCACATCCTTGGCATCACCTCTACGGACTCTATCCTGAAGAACTAGCAAGTGTGGGTTATCATACTGCCGAGCTCTAATCTGATCATAAAGAGAAGACCGGGAAGCCATGCTAGCTAACACCCGTGGAGGGTCTGACAAATCCAATCTCACTAACTGACCCGCTAAAGCCTGAACATCAAGGGCTAAAGGTCGCTCTGCTGCTGAAAGGTAAGTTAGACTCCCTAAACTCTCGGCTCTACGACTCAAGGCATCGGCCACCACATTGGCCTTCCAACGAATGATACAAAATAGTCAAGTCATAGTCCTTGAGAAGCTCCAATCATCTCCTCTGACGCAAATTCAAGTCCTTCTGCCTCAGCAGATACTGCAAGCTATGATGGTCGGTGTAAATCTCACACTGCACTCCATACAAATAATGCCGCCAAATCTTTAAGGCATGAACAATGGCAGCTAACTCAAGATTGTGCACTGGATAATTCTTCTCGTGCACCTTCAACTGTCTAGATGCGTAGGCAATCACCCTACCGTCCTGCATCAATACCGCTCCCAAACCAACTCTAGAAGCATCACAATAAACTGTATAAGAACCCGAGCCAGTAGGCAGAACCAACACCGGAGCTATAGTCAATGTTGACTTGAGCTTCTGAAAGCTCTCCTCACACTCATCGGACCACCTGAATAGAACACCCTTCTGTGTCAATCTTGTCAGAGGTGAAGCAATAGAAGAAAATCCTTCCATAAAGCGACGGTAATAACCTGCCAAACCGAGGAAACTCCGAATCTCTGTGGCTGAAGACGGTCTGGGCCAACTCTGCACCGCCTCAATCTTCTTCGGATCAACCTGAATACCCTCACTAGACACCACATGCCCCAAGAAAGCTACTGAACCAAGCCAAAACTCACACTTGGAGAATTTTGCATAAAACTTCTCCTCCCTCAACCTTTGTAGCACAATCCTCAAGTGTTGATCATGTTCCTCCTGGCTATGAGAATACACCAAGATGTCATCAATG
Source organism: Nicotiana knightiana (assembly GCA_005239525.1). Taxonomy (NCBI): domain Eukaryota; kingdom Viridiplantae; phylum Streptophyta; class Magnoliopsida; order Solanales; family Solanaceae; genus Nicotiana; species Nicotiana knightiana. The sequence goes on from ML423848.1 coordinate 21,539, forward strand.
AACACAATGATGAAAGTGTTAAGGTAGGGTTGAAACACATTGTTCATCAATTGCATGAATGTTGCTGGGGCATTGGTCAGTCCAAATGACATAACCAGGAATTCATAATGACCATATTTGGTCTTGAAAGCCGTCTTCGGAATGTCAGAATCCTGAATCTTCAACTGATGATACCCCGACCTCAAGTCGATCTTGGAGAACACCTTAGCTCCCTGAAGCTGATCAAATAAGTCATCAATACGAGGCAAAGGATACCGGTTCTTTACTGTAACCTTATTCAACTGTCTATAATCAATACACATGCGCATTGAACCATCTTTCTTTTTTACAAACAACACCGGCGTACCCCAAGGCGACACACTAGGCCGAATAAACCCCTTATCTAAGAGTTCCTGAAGTTTCTCCTTCAATTCTTTCAACTCTGCTGGTGCCATGTGGTAAGGTGGAATAGAAATAGGCTGAGTGTCTGTCACCAGGTCAATACCGAAATCAATATCCTTGTCAGGTGGCATGCCTGGCAGGTCTGCGAGAAATACGTCCGGAAAATCCCGGACCACAAGAACAGAGTCAATAGAAGGAATCTCACTACTAACATCCCTCACAAACACGAGATAAGATTCACATCGTTTCCCCACCATACGCTGGGCTTTCAAATAAGAAATCACTTTGCTAGGCACGTTCTCTATAGACCCTCTCCACTCAACTCTTGGAACTCCGGGCATAGCTAGGGTCACTGTCTTAGCGTGATAATCAAGAATAGCATGACATGGGGATAACCAATCCATGCCCAAAATTACATCAAAATCGATCATACTTAGTAACATCAAGTCCACTCGGGTCTCCAGACCCCCAATAGATACAAGACACGACCGATACACACGGTCCACAATAATAGTATCACCCACCGGAGTCGAAACATGAACAGACGTAACCAAGGACTCACATGGCATATTCAGAAAATGAGAAAAATAGGATGATACATAAGAGTACGTGGAACCAAGGTCAAATAAAGCCAAAGCATCAGTATGACAGACCGAAATAGTACCTGTAATCACCGCATCAGATTCCATAGCATCAGGCCTAGCCGGAAGTGCATAAATACGTGGCCGGCCTCCACCTGCTCGACCTCCTCCTCTAGGATGACCTCTAGATGCCTGACCACCACCCCTAGCTGCCTGGGTAGGTGGTGAAGTGACTGGGGCTGAAGCCGAGGGATGAACCCTTTGCTGGGATGAATTACTAGGACGTCGAGGGCAAAACCTCCACTCATGCCCGAACTCTCCACACTCATAACAACCACCTAAAGCTAGAGATAAAACAAACGAGAACCCCTACAACCATGATAACCACCAAACGAACCATGCATAGAAGAACCCTGATAAGATGATGCTCGGGTGGATCTCTGATCTGGGAGGGCACTGAAAGATGAACGTCCCTGATGAGAACTGTGAGGACCCGGCCCCGACAATACACCATTGTAAGCTGGGCGAGCTGGCTGTGGAGGTATAAATGGACGACCTCTGCTAGACTGAAATTGCCCTCTAGGAGGAGCACCACTGAAATTACCTGATCCCCCAGGCCTCTTAGCCTCCCTCTCCTCACGCTCCTGCCTGCTAACCGACTCAATGTCCCAAGCTATATCAATAACTTGCTCAAATGTGGCTCCATACACCCTCTCCCTGGTCATCAAAATCCGAAGCTGAAAGATGAGACCATCCATAAATCTCCTGATACGCTCCCTGTCAGTGGGGACTAACTCCGAAGCATGCCGAGCCAACTCTGAAAATCTCATCTCATACTGGGTGACTGATAACTCTCCCTGGCGCAGCTGCTCAAACTGCCTACGCTACTCCTCTATGTGGGATTGAGGAACATACTTCTCCAAAAAGATCGTGGAGAACTGCTGCCAGGTGAGAGATGCTAAACCAACCGGCCTACGCCTCTCAAACGACTCCCACTAAGTAAAAGCAGCACCAGCAAACTGATAAGTAGCAAATGAAACCCCGATGGTCTCTAGAATACCCGCAGTACGAAGCATCTTCTGACATTTATCAAGGAAACCTTGGGCATCCTCGCCCTATGTGCCACTGAAAGTCAGAGGCTGAAGTCTGTTGAATCTCTCCAACCTGCGCTGCTCATCCTCAAGTATAGCAGCGACCACATAATCCTGATTGGAGCAACCAGCTGAGCCCTAGGGCTGCTCCCAGTGCTTGAATACCTCGTACAACCTGCTCAGGTGTCCGGGAAGCTGGAGTCAGATTGCCTCCCTCGGCCTGAGCTGCAGTGGCAGTAGTAGACATAGCGGCTGCCTGAGCTAAATTGGTACACACCGTCAATATCTGAGCTAACGTTTCCTGAAGACTCGGAATAACAATAGGCACTGCCGGTGCCTGAGCCTATCCCGCTGGAGCACCATCGGCGGGAACTTGATCCTTAATAACAGGGGGATTCTCTAGTACTACCCCTGTTACTGCCCGAGCTGGTCCCCTACCTCTACCACGGCCTCGACCCCTCACGGGTCCAGCTAGTGTCTGGTCACCCTGTTCGATATTGCGTGTCCTCACCATCTGTGATAGAATGAAACAACATAAGTTCAGATTTCAAGGATCAATAGATTGGCACAATAGAGTTCAAGAAAATAGAGATGTTTCCTAAGAGTTCTGCAGCCTCTCGAAGATAAGTACATACGTCTCCGTACCGATCCACAAGACTCTACTGAACCTGCTCATGACGGTTGAGTCCTATGTAACCTACCGCTCTGATACGAACTTGTCACGACCCCAAATCCTAACAGATCGTGATGGAGCCTATCATGGAACTAGGCTAGCCAACCATCACATAACTACTCATTCGTTCTATTATAATAATTCACAATTCAATAATAAGCAGCAAACATAGCATAGAATAATTTATTTAAGTCTTAGCGCCCCAATAATAGTCTAAACAACTCTAAACAAAACCTCCCAAGACTGGAGTCAATGATCATGAGCATCTATGAAAATAATTATGATCATGAGCATCTATGAAAATAATTCTAACTCTGCTAATGTTAAAATAAATGTCTATGAATCAAATACTAATACTATATAAGGAAGGGAAGTGGAGAAGCTGTGGACGCTGGACAGCTACCTCGAAATCCTGTAAATCGCTGCTGACGAACTGAGACAGCTACTGCTGCGAACTAGTACCTGGATCTGCATACAGAGGTGCAGGGAGTAATGATGAGTACCCAACTCAGTAGTAATGAAAATAAATCACAGTCTGAAGTATATGAACACACATCACAGATACACCATATCACAAAACCAGTAAAACACCAAGTCACCATAAAGTATTCATCAAATACATAAGTTCAAAACAAATTTCCAGAAATCCTTTGAAAACACGTATAATATTGGTATATCTCACTAAAATCAGTTTGAAAAACGAAGTGAATCATAGTTCAAAACTCAGAAAAATCATCATAAATCTGCCCCTCGGGCCAAAAATCATTTCTCGTAACAATTGCCCATCAGGCATCCTCACAATCACTCAGTATCAGCCCATCAGGCATCCTTACCATCACTCAGTATCATCCCATCAGGCATCCTCACAATCACTCAGTATCAGCCCATCAGGCATCCTTACCATCACTCAGTATCATCCCATCAGGCATCCTCACAATCACTCAGTATCAGCCCATCAGGCATCCTTACCATCACTCAGTATCATCCCATCAGGCATCCTCACAATCACTCAGTATCAGCCCATCAGGCATCCTTACCATCACTCAGTATCATCCCATCAGGCATCCTCACAATCACTCAGTATCAGCCCATCAGGCATCCTTACCATCACTCAGTATCATCCCATCAGGCATCCTCACAATCACTCTGTATCAACCCATCAGGCAATAATCATCACTCAGTAGGTACCTGCGCTCACTGGGAGTGTGTACAGACTCTGGAGGGGCTCCTACAACCCAAGCGCTATATAACAAGCCACATCATGGCAATAATCACTCACAGCATAGGCCCGCAACGTCACTCATATCATAACATCCTCACAATATAGGACCACAACCTCAGTCAGTCAGACACTCTCAATTTACCCTTCAGGCCATTAATATACCAGGTTCTTGACCCAAAATCATGTTTCATTTTTCAATAAATAGTACCAAAGACTCTGAGTGTCAAAATAATTTATCAGGAAAAGACTGAGTGTAAAATCATAACATATCAGTAAGGAAAATATAGTAAACACAACCCCATGAATACACTAATTAACATAATTTAAAATTGTTGGAATTGAATATATATATCCTACACTTAATTTGCAAGTGTGATACATGTAATAATAATGGAATAGTTTTTTCACTTTTTATGTGTGTTTTACAGTGAAAATTTCTTGAGTATATATTTTATAGGTCTTGATTCTAATATGCGTATACATTTTATACATATTCAAATAGAAATAAATATAATTTAAAACACATAGGAGTATTATATAAGGTAAAAAATACCGGATCCTAGATTCCTAGGTTATAAAAAATTCACTATATATATTTAGTGAATATATTCTCAAATTATAAATATACATCAAATAAACAACTTGATACATTGTAAAAATAAGGTCCAAAAAATCCAAATCGTAGGCCCATGCCTACCAGCCCATCTACTCTATTCTATCTCCATGTAGGTGCCACAGAAGGTCCATGTCAGCGACACCTAGGCTCCCAACAGCCAAAAACACACGCCTAACACATGCCATCCTCATCCCTTCACACTTTGACCCCACATCCTGCCACATGGATTCGTCATATCAAGTCCATTTTAAATTAATGGTCAAGATTACTTCTTCAATCTTCTAGAGAATTCCAGATCAATGCTTGTTTTATTTATTTTATTATGGATTATTTACTTATATCAGAATTAATCTAAGCCATTAGATGCATCTAATCCAACAGATGGATTTCTTTCTAAAATTAAAATCAAATTTGACTAGGGTTCCATCTCTTTCCCTCTTTCAAGAAGGGAAAAGGGTCAACATTGTCCCTCTACTATTGTTTATTGGTTGCTTGTGCCACGTGTTACACTTTTCGGTCATTCTCGTCCATGCCGTTAATAAAGTTTGAAAAAATACCCCTAACCCTAACGTTTTGACACTATGGCAGCTGACCACATCAAGCTTATCCAACTCAACTGTCATGTCATGTTCCATGTCAGCGGCCCCACTAATTAAAACCCCACAACACCCATTTTATTCCCGTCTCCCACGAATTAGGGCTCAGGCGACCCCAATCCTTTTCCTGAGTCTTCAATGTCACAAGGATGTTATTATTTCCAAATTAGGTGTCGTTGTGGCATCTTTGCAAACCACTTCACTTCAACGACTCCATTAAACCCTGGAAGGCGATTTTTTAAATGTCCGAAGCCTAAGGTTAGTGATTTTGTAATAAAAGCTCTAAATTATTATCTGTTTGCTCTAAATTATAGTCTAATAATAACGATCTTAGTTTCTTCTCTGTTTTTTTGTCTTCGACAGAATCGTTCTTGTGGTTATTTTGAATGGGAAGATGAAATCTCATTGAACAGTGATTTGGTTACAACTAAAGATGTAACATCATCTTGGGAAGCGATTAAAAATGATATGGATAAATTGAAAGAAGAATTAATTGCCAAGGAGGCTCTACACAAAGATGAAGCTGCAAAAGTAATAAAATTGGAAGAGAAGGTTTGAAGACGAAGATGATGCTTATGATCTCATGGGCACTTTTTGTTGGATTTGTTGTGGCTTCGATGATGAAGTGAATGTTGGTGAATCTTGTTGATGATGCTAATGAATATGTTTTGTTGCCAGTTTTATTCTCGTTTGAAATTGGAAGAGAAGGTGTTATGTATATTGTTTTGAACCGTTTACATTAAAGCTTGTAATCTTAGTTAATGTAATTCCAATATATTAGTTGTCAAAAATTAGTTAATGTATTCCAATATATGAGCTTGTAACCGTTTACATTATAGCTCTATATTAGTTAATGTAATGTTTGAATGTGTCAGTTCTTTTGTGATGAACTTGCTATATTATTAGTTGATGTTATGGGTTGATGAACATAGTTGTTTGGTCCGAAATCTGGACAGTTTCACAACAACAGTTAGTTCAAAATCTCTTGACAGTTTCACAACACCAGTTTGGTCCAAAATCTGGACATTTTCATAACACCAGTTATGTCAAAATCTAGACAGTTTCACAACACCAATTTGGTCCAAAATCTGGACAGTTTCACAAAATAATTTTTAAACAAAATCTGGATAGTTTCACAAATTGTATGTGTTTAAGGGGTTGGACAACATCTATAACTCATAAACCATTCATTATCCTAATAGTTGGACAATGAATAACAATGAAAGGAACATTTAAATTCATAAACTACCATTTCATTCATCACAAGGGGATGTCACATTATCACCCCAAAAACTTACACAAACAAGTGAAAACATGACATCAAGTTTCCCCAACTAAACATTCAAACTACATTAAACCCCAAACAAGGGGATGTCACATTATCACCCCAAAAACTTACACAACTAGGTGATAACATGACATCCAAGTGAACAAGTCACTAACTAAACAACCACACAAGTTTAACAAGTTTTCTTGGCTAATAGTAATTACATCACAACCAAAAATATACAACCATAATAGAGTTTAGTAGATCCACATTCCAGGACACCAAATTTCTTTAAGTCTGCTTCTTCCCATTACCCTTCTTTGCTTTCAACTTGGCCAATCTTTGCTTGTTAAGCTGGTTACCTGTAATAACATTTTTCCCTTTCCATTGCAGCTTTTTTGGTGAGAATGGTAGGTTTGATGGCTCACTCACACCACTGGCATCACCAACAAATCTGGTTGCCCTTGTTCCAATTGTTATACTTTGTAGTTGCCTCAGTTGTAGCCTAGACTTTGCCTCAGAGATATTTCTTGGCCTTATAGATATTTCAGGCTCAGGCTCAGGGTCAAGTCTGGGTAGTCGAAGTCTAGAAAGGCACTGCAGCTTGGTTCTTTCCTCTGCACTGAAGGGGTTGGCATGAACAAAAAGTTGCTAGATTGACTTGTTTGAGTAGGCTAACTTGGCAGAGGCGCTGACAAGGGAATTTCCTCATCAGTGGCTTCTTGTGGCACTGGTGCAGGAGAGGGAGATTTGGGCTTTTCTGCATCAGCTTCATCAAGTAAAGTTCTCTTCTTCTTTGTCTTCTTTCCCTTCTTCTTTCCTCCAATGGGCTGCTTTCCTTTAGAATGTTTTTAGTAAGACAGAAAGTTATGATTAGGTGTTCAAACAGAAAGAATGATAGAAAAATTTATATTAAGGATTACCTTTGCACACCCTCTAGCATTGTGTCCAGGTTCACCACAATTGTTACATGTCATTACCATTCCTTTCCTTGACTGAGACCATTGTCCTTGCCTATTAATTTTCTCATTTTTTTCTCTTGTTCTCTTAACCTTTGGTCTCCCAGTCATCTTTACCAAAGGAAGTGGAGCCATGTATGTGAAGGGTCAATTTTCCAGAACCTTTCTCCTCTTACTGGTTGCAACTTATGTGAATAAGTTTGGAGATTAGTCTCTTTGGTAAGGTACCAATGAATCTGACTTAGAGGGTCCACTTTCTTGTGCAATAATGCACAGATTGCATGAGGACATGGAATGCCACAAATATCCCATGCCCTGCAGGTACATTTCTTTAACCTCAGATTCACAATGTGCCTGTCACTACTTTCAGTCACCTCATATCCATTGTCTGCACTGCTATTAACATGACACTTCAATGCAATCCTAATGAATTGGTTGTACAACTTCATTATTTTAGGATTGTACTCATTTCCTCATGTAATCACCTTAGCTTCACGTTCATTAATCATATTCATCACATTAATTCTAATTTCCTCAAGCATATTAATTATTGGCTTGTGCCTTGCTTGCAAGATCCATGCATTGAATGACTCAGTCAAGTTGTTATCTACAGACTGGTTCTTGCAAACAGTATCAAAGAATGCCCTACTCCAACACTTTGGTGGATACTTCAGTAAATCCTCAGCAGCTTCCTTTCCATCATCATCTACGTAACTTATATTCTTTATCTCTTTGAATTCCTCTTCATAAGTACTCCATGCAGACCACCAAAGGAGTTTTTTGAACTTACCAGAACCCCATCTCTTACACCAATTTGCTTCAATATGTCTTATACAAAATTTGAAGTGTGACTCTGGAAGAACAGTTTGGATTGAGTCAATCAACCCCTACAAATATCAGTAAATATCATCAGATAAAAATACTAATGAAACTAATAAAATAGCTAAAAATAACAGTACATACCTTCTGCATATCTGATATAAATGTGATCCCTTCACCCATTTTGAGGTCTAGTGAAGTCTGTAGGTGACCTAAGAACCACTTCCAAGTAAGTTTTGTTTCTTTGTGTCACAACCCAATTTCTCGTGATGGCGCCTGTCGTGGAACCACGCAAGCCGCCCTTTCTAACTAAGCTAAATTCAATTTCCAATAAAAATACGATTTTAAACGAATATATTAATAATACTAAGAATCTGAAGTTTAAAATAATGTGTGAAAAAATAAACTTAAACTTCCAACCCAGGATCCTGTGTCACTCAGTCATGAGCTACTATAACATAAAGCAAAAGAAAAGGAGAAATGGACAACATTGTCTCAAAAAAAAGAACAACATGTAGAATAAGAAAGAGAAGACGAGGTCGCGATCGCCAGCTGCTACATCGACAACTCCAATGAAAACTCTAACTGGTGCTCAATATCCACTACCGGGTCCTGGTGTACCTGGATCTGCACACAAGGTGCAAGGGTAACGTGAGTACACCAACTCAGAAGTAACGAACCCAAACTATGGGCTGAGAGGTAGTGACGGACAAAACCTCAGAAATTACAATAAACCATATACAGAAAATAGACATGCTAACAATTTATCAGAATGAGTAAATATGCCAATATACTCTACATGCCATCATAAAAATATATGTATTAAACTAGTGTAGATATGCACATAGTGCTCACAACTCTCCCATAGAAGTCCACTCAGTACTATATATGGCTCCCAGGCCCAGGGAAGTTCCATCCCGGAATATGCATAAACACCGGTGACCGTAGTCACTCCGTATTGAGGAAAAAGGCCAATCCAGCCCCCACAGAGAATATCCATCTCCGGAATGAAACAATCGGACAATATCCATATCCAGGGAAGATCCATCCCTCACATAACATCAGCTACGGACAAGATCTATGCCCAGGGAGATCCATCCTTCACATAACATCAACTACTAACAAGATCCATACCCAGGGAAGATCCTTCCCTCATCATCAATGCGCTCACTGGGGGTGTAAAGACTTCGGAGGGCCCCTAGTGGCCCAAGCTCCATATCAAGCCAACGAAGGCATAATTTAATATCGTTGCGGTATGCAGTTCGATCTCATAACTATCTCAATAACAGGCTCTCGGATTCACTCAGTCATTACTCTTCAGTCTCACTCACATGGATCACAAATGCCTCCATCATCCCGAAACAATGATAAGGATGCATGTATCTAACAATACTGAGATTGAGATATGAAGTGATATGCTATAACATGACTGAGTATATTATATCAAATAATCATAAAATGAGACAGCAATATACGACCACTCGGGTCTCAGCATTTCGGTGTGAAGCCTAGCATTTATACTTAACATGATTTCTAACATGTTCACAATTACCACATTAATAGAAGCACATATATCATCATGGAATAATCACTAAGCGGTGTCATGGGATAAGCCAGGCCATAATTACTCGGTGCACGCCCGCACGCCCGTCACTTGGCATGTGCGTCACCTCAACAATAGTCATAAATCATTTAGCTCAGGGTTTCGAACCCTCAAAACCAAGTTTGGAAACGTTACTTACCTCAAAACCGGCTAAAATACTATTCTGCAGTGCCTTTGCCTCTAAATCCGGCCTCTGAGTGCTCCAAATCTTTATGAAGAGCAATGATTTTCCTCTTCAAAAGTCGCCCCAAAGCTCTCTGTCCGTACAAAAATGGTGTTAAAAGGTCTAATGGTCACGGAGGGTTTGTTTAAATAATGCCCAGTTCTTTATTCATCGCGATCGCGGGACCCACATCGCGATCGCGAAGCACAATTTCTCAGCTGCTGATGTGTGGCTAGAATTCATGATTTAACACGTTATATGCCTTACATTTTATGTGCGTTAATGATAAAAATACACTTTGTATGTGCATAATGGAGTATATTTCATGTGAAGGTGAATTGGAGATGGAAGCCGAGCTAAATGGATGCAAAAACGTCGAAAATACGCTTAAGAGGCGAAGAGAAGTGCACCGGTCTATAGCCGGGTGTTTGAGCCTTAAGGGCAGGCCTGGCCTGGCTTTATCCAGGCGTTTGAGCCTTAAGGCCAGGCCTAGCCTGGCTTTATCTAGGCGTTAGAGCCAAAACGCCAGGTCTGGCCTGGCTTTATCCAGGCGTTAGGGCCATAAAGCCTGGCCCCTGATCCGGTCAAATCCGAGTTTTGAAGAATTTTAAGTGTTTCCCGGTTGGAATAGAAGTCTCCTACACGTTTAGGGTTTGTCCCAAACATATAAATAGACCCAAAAACACAACTTGAAAGGAGGAAGCCATTGAAGTGAAGAAAAACTTGTGGATTACTACTCAGTGAAGCAAACATTGATTTTTATAGCTCTTATTTATTATTTTGTAGTTCAATTATGCAAGTTATTTTAGAATTGATTCTTATGAATATGAGTAGCTAATTTTCTTAATCTAGGGTTTTTGTGGAACCCGTCGGGGGATAAACTTATGGTGATATTAATATAGTTTGGTTGATTGTTCATCTCTATTTGTTCAACTACATTCTTGTTGTAGTTAATTGAATGACCATCAATTAGCTGTGCCTATTTAGTATGTATCTACTTAAGAGAGAGTGCATATTTAGGTAATTGTTCGAACAACACCACTCCCAGAATATAGACGAAAGTCATAACCGAGGGTTTAGAAGTTGGATTAGAGATAACGATACTTCGGGTGCAATCTAAAGTGAACTATAATGCAATCTAGTTAGCGTAACTTGAGAGAGTGCGTCTAGTAAATTATCATAATTACTTGAGAGAGATTTATGGTAGATAGAGTGTTCATGATTGATAGAGTCAACTAATCAAACTATAAGAAGTATCCGAAAAGGAAGTTCACCAACGGGGGAAACCATAACCATAGACCTTTATCATAATTGTGTACAACACATTGTTAGTAATTGTTAGTTATTATCATTGTCAGTAGAATTAGTAAAACATCACCAAAGAGTAAAAGTTGTGTATTCTAACGACTTTATTGATACGTTAATTCCCTGTGGGATCGACTCTGGGCATAATACCCCGGATTATATTTGCAACGCCCGCTTAGTCTTTTATTAGACATAGTTGAGCGTGATCAAATTTTGGCGTCGTTGCCGGGGAATTTAACGGTGTTATCAATTGAGTTGGAAGAAATACAAAATTCTGAAATATAGTCAATTTTCTTTAAATTTTCGTTTTTACATTGAAAGTTTAACGTTTGCTAACGTGTTGCAGGTGCATGCCTAGAAACTCATCAAGGACTGGTGAAACAGTTGAAGCCTTATCAGACCCCGAGAAAGTTTTCAAGGCCCTAAATTGGACCAATCGGAAAAGCAAACAGCAACCACCAATTGAACAAATTGAACCCGACATGGAAGATCCAAATAACATGAACAAAAATGGGGATGCGGTGATAGACCCAGTCGCTCAATTAGGGGAAGAGGCTCCTTTATATGACTGGGCACAACCCACAGCTGAGAATTTGTCCACTGCGATACTAGTCCCTCAGATACAGGCCGAGTCCTTCCAGATAACAAATAATATGCTGCACTTATTGCAAAATAAGGGACTATTCTCAGGGTCATACATCAAAGACCCCCAGCAGCATTTGAAAAACTTCCTATCAATTTGCAAAACACAGAGGCATCCAAACGTCACTCAGGAGGCAATAAAACTATTGTTGTTTCCATTCTCTGTGACTGGAGTTGCACAGACTTGGCTAAATTCACTCCCCATAAATTCCATTACCACATGGGAGGAGTTAGTTAATCAATTTGTGAACAAGTTTCATCCACCTAACAAGACTGCCCAACAAATCGATGAAATCTTGAGCTTCAGACAAAAATCAGTTGAAACATTGCAAGAGACATGGGAACGATTTAAGGGGATGCTGGTTATCTGTCCACATCATGGTATTCCAGAGCAGATGTTAGGGCAGCGTTTTTATACGGGTTTGGCTGATACTTTTAAAGCAAATGTTGATGCTTCGGCTGGTGGAGCATTCTTGAGAAAAACGTGGAGAGAAAGTCAAATCTTACTTGATAAAATGGCACAGAATTCAGGATGGACAACAAGGAATGCACCCATTACTCCTGTAGTTCACTCAGTGCCATTCGATCCATCTAATTCTATTGCAGAGAACGTGGCCACCTTGATAACACAGATGAGTATACTTACTAAGAAGGTGGAAGAATCAGGACAAAAGCAGCAGGTACACATCGTAGACACAACCAATGAGGGCTTATGCAAATCTTGCATTAGTCAACCACTTGGTAATCACTGGAATGCAGAATGTCATCACCCTCCTTATCCAGAAAATCTGAATTATGTGTCAAATTATGGAAGCCAGAGACAAGGGGGCAGAACTGGGGTCAGCAAGATCAACCATATAGACCACCCCACCAACAGCAAAATAGTGGAAATATGGGTGTCAAGGGACCGCAAGGTAATGCAGCACCGTTTCAGAGGCCACAGGGTTATAATTATCAGAATCAGCAACAATCTTACTACCCTCCTCAGCAACAACAAGGGGGAAGGCANTTTTCCAGGTTAGAAGCTATGATGCAGCAGGTTATTGGGTCAAATGCCAAAATCAGTGAGAGAGTAGATGTACATGATGCAGCTATTAAAAATATTGAAGTACAGTTGGGCCAGATATCTATGGCAGTGAACAATCATCCTCCTGGAACTTTACCTGCAGATACTTAGGTAAATCCTATGGACCAGGGCCCAAGGCAGCTGATAGCAGTGACTCTCCGCAGTGGCAGAGACTTAAACTTGGAACTGGAGAGAGCTCGTGAAAGCAGACAGGCCGAGACACTGGTACCCATCCGATTGAACTTGATGATTCAACAAACTTGACCAAGGTAACAGTGCAACCTACTGAAGGAGAAGCCAGTGCACAGAGTGAGACTGAAAAAGAAGTGGAGATAGCCCAGGAGCCAGTAGTTGAGGTGGTGGCTATGAAAGAAAAGTCCCAAATCACTGGGAAAAGGAGACCGCCAGCTCCATTCCCTCAGAGGCTGGCCAAATACCAAAAGGATGAACAGTACATAAAGTTCTTGGACATGCTAAAGCAAATACAGGTAAATATCCCATTGATTGATGCGTTGAAAGAAATGCCTGGTTACGCTAAGATGATGAAGGACTTGATGTCCAGAAAAGTTGACTTCCAAGATCTTGCTACTGTCACCCTTACTCAGACCTGTAGTGCGGTGGTGATGCGTCCTATTGCTGAAAAGTTGTCTGACCCAGGGAGTTTTACAATTCCTTGTACTATTGGCAACTTAGCTTTCGCCAAAGCTCTATGTGACTTGGGAGCCAACATTAATCTGATGTCGCTGGTCATATATAAAAGACTGGGGATTGGTAGAGCCAGGCCCACCCCCATGCTGCTGCAACTTGCTGATGGACGGTGAAGAGACCATCGGGTATTCTGGACAATGTATTGATGCAAGTGGGGAAGTTTGTGTTCCCTACTGATTTTGTGATACTAGACTGTAAAGTGGATGAGGAAGTTCCCATAATCTTGGGAAGTCCATTTTTAGCCACAGGCAGAGCCCTTATCGATTGTGAGACTGGTGAACTGAAGATGAGGCTCAATGATGAAGAAATCACGTTCAACGTGCAAAAGTCTATGAGGCGACCAAGTGAGTTCGCCAACTGCTCTCTTATTGACGTTGTGAACGTGAGCCCGAAAAAAGATGATGCATCCCTGACTGGTGGGGACTCTTTTACTGAATGTTTAATGGATCTAGATGATATGAACGATGAGAACTGGCAGATTTGGTGTTAGCACTTGATGAAAAAGGGGTGTGGCCAAGGGCTCTCGAGTTTGAGTCATTACACTTAGAGAAAAGAGAGAACCTGTCGGCCAGGTCATCTGTTGAAGAACCACCCAGGTTGGAACTGAAATCAGAGGATGCTGATGTGGTAGAAAAGATACTAGAGTTAACCAAGGACATCGATGATACATACTTTGTTGAATCTAGTGTCATTATTGTTGAGGATGTTGGTACACACTCCAACCATTTTTTCACATTGTGTTTGGATGATGATATGCAAATAGAGTTATCCGAACCACCTGAGGAGTTGAGGGGTAAATAACAAGATGCCTACATTCTGGAATTTTTCTTGCCAGAAAGTAGGGAGTACACATTTTGTCGAAAGGCCAAGAAACGCAGATTACTACATTGTTTTATTGGGCCAGGCAGAGTTGTTCCACCACCCCAGGAGCATGATTATAGAGCAGATTCAAAACATGGGATCCAATTCATAAGTTCAAAGTGGAGGCATAAAGTGATTCAAGCGGATGCTCGAAGGAGCAGGGGAAGCAAAACTAATGGAAAGGATGTCGACGCTACGTGAGCAGGGAGTTTCTTGCACCTTAATTTTATTTCTTGTTTTGTCTATAATGCACTGAGGACACTGCATGATTTAAGTGTGGGGTGTTGTACATATTTTTTGTGATTTGTTGTGTTTAATGTGCTTTCTTGTTAGTAGTTTTAGCTTTTATTGTTAGTAAGTTTTTCTTTTAGGTAGAACAAAACAGAAAAAAAAAATTTATTAGAAATATGGGGACTCTTCCCGACGATGGACCTCTTAGACAGTTCTCTTGAGGGAAGTAAGTCTAAAGAAAATACCAAAAAGATTTTTGTTTTAGGTAGTGTAGTAATTCCCTCTTGGTTTTTCTTTGGACCACGATTCTTTTCCAAGGATTTTTAATTGAACCGGGTGTAGGTAGTTTTTAATTTTTAGGAGTAGGAATCACATGGTTGAGGGCTTAATCGTAGCAATATCTCGGAATGTCGTGATGCCTTGAGAATAGTCAGTACTTTGGTTATGACGCTTAGGCTCAATTTTTTGACTCCAGGATAAATACCTTAAATCGTGGATTCTTAAATTTGGTTAACTTTTTTGACTGGAGTGTCGTGATAGATCCAATCCTGAGTGAGTTATGTGCCATGTGTGGGTGAGATTTGTATGTTATTCTGTGCATTGCATTTGATGTCTAGAACTTGCCCCGTGTGTGTGCAAAGCGAAATAGAAGTTTTGTTCAGTCTTGGAAGTGATATAGGCATTTCTTTGTTGAGCCAGCTATGTATATTTTACCCACCTAATTGTTATGTATCGTAGTTAACCCCGTTGAGCCTATAATCCTGTTTCTTTGGCAACCACATTACAAGCCATACCCCTTTGTTTGAATCGATCATATATTTGAACCTTGTCACCTCTCGTAAGCACTGAAAAAGTGATGAAATATGGAAAAGTTAAAGTGTGGGGTGGTAGGTTGGTTTTTGAGGGGAATAATTGAAATGCGGAGAAAGGTGCACTGTTCGAAAAAGTAAGAGTCACTTGAGAAAAAGAAAAAAAATATAGAAAATAAATAGTTGTATTGTTGTGAAAGAAAAATATATGTGGTGACTCTTGATGTAATTGTGCTTAAAGAAGTATGGGGTAATAACATTGATGTGAAGGTGGAGTTTGGCTTAATATAAGTTTGAGGTTGAGCGCTAAAGTATATGTATTAAAGTGCTTAGGGAGGTGTAGCCACTCTTATATCTAAATGTATCCTACCCGTCCCGCAGCCTACATTACAACCAAATAAATTCCTACTTGATCTTAGACTGAATGAGCTTGATTAGTAGAGTAGTACACTACGAGCAAGCCTATGGTGCATCTTTTGTAGCATATGAATATTATTTCTGAGAGTGAGTGAATTCTTTCTATCTTAAGTTCCTATGTTTTTAAATTTCATTGTGTGTGGAACTAACTCTTGGATATGGTGAGGGC
>ML423848.1:38070-65387 GCA_005239525.1 Nicotiana knightiana
TTGATGTGTGGCTAGAATTCATGGTTTAACACGTTATATGCCTTACATTTTATGTGCGTTAATGATAAAAATACACTTTGTATGTGCATAATGGAGTCTATTTCATGTGTAGGTGAATTCGAGATGGAAGTCAAGCTAAATGGATGCAAAAACATCGAAAATACGCATCAAGAGGCGAAGAGGAGTGCACCGGGCTATAGCCGGGCGTTTGAGCCTTAAGGCCAGGCCTGGCCTGGCTTTATCCAGGCGTTTGAGTCTTAAGGCCAGGCCTAGCCTGGCTTTATCCAGGCGTTAGAGCCAAAACGCCAGGCCTGGCCTAGCTTTATCTAGGCGTTAGGGCCATAAAGCCTGGCCTGGCCTGGCTTTATCCTGGCGTTAGGGCCATAAAGCCTGGCCCCTGATCCGGTCAAATCCGAGTTTTGAAGAGTTTTAAGTGTTTCCCGGTTGGAATAGAAGTCTCTTACACGTTTAGGGTTTGTCCCAAACATATAAATAGACCCAAAAACACAACATGAAAGGAGAAAGCCATTGAAGTGAAGAAAAACTTGTGGATTATTACTCAGTGAAGCAAACATTGATTTTTATAGCTCTTATTTATTATTTTGTAGTTCAATTATGCAAGTTATTTTAGAATTGATTCTTATGAATATGAGTAGCTAATTTTCTTAATCTAGGGTTTTGGTGGAACCCGTTGGGGGATAAACTTATNTGTGTACAACACATTGTTAGTAATTGTTAGTTATTATCATTGTCAGTAGAATTAGTAAAACATCACCAATTTATATTCAAAAAGTCATGAGAGAATGGATTGAGTAAAAGTTGTGTATTCTAACAACTTGATTGATACGTTAATTCCCTGTGGGATCGACTCTGGGTATAATACCCCGGATTATATTTGCAACGCCCGCTTAGTCTGTTATTAGACATAGTTGAGCGTGACCCAAGATTATTGTCTGCGATCATAAACTTAGCCACGCGATCGCGGAGCTCCAATTTCCAGCCCACTGCGATCGCACCCCTATTCATGTGATCGCGATGACCAACTGCCCCCCTCACGTGCCTCCTCATTTACACTACGCGACCGCAACATGCTCCACGCGATCGCACTTCTCAACCTGCTCAACTCTGCGATTGCGAACACACTTATGTGATCGCAGAGAGCAAAATTCTGCCCCTCTCAATTTGAACTACGCGATCGCGTCTCTCCTAACGCGATCGCAGTGAAGGATTTCCTGCTGCACAAAAACCAGAAAATCAGCAATTCTCTATGGCCCGAAAATGCCCGTTGACCACCCGAAATCAATCCCGACCCCCTCGGGACCCCAACCAAAGTTACCAACACATCATAATTGATTATTCAAACTTAGTTGCACTCTCAAAACACCAAAAATAACATCAAAACACCAAATTTACATCGGATTCAAGCCTAAGAACTTTGAAATTTCTAAAATCCACCAATGATGCCGAAACTATCCAAAACAACTCCGATTGACGTGAAATTTTGCATACATATCAAAAATGACATTATAAACCTGTTCCAACTTCCGGAATTCCAATAGCCTATTTTTCCACTGCCGACAAGAAATCACCAAAAACTAACATTTGCCAATTCAAGCCTAATTCTACACCGGTCCTCACAAAAATATTTCGAACACACTCCTAAGCCCCAAATCACCTAACGAAGTTATCCGAACCATAAAATCGGCATTCCGAGGTCGTTTACCAATAAGTCAACTCTCAATTGACTTTTCCATCTTCAAGGCTATGTTTAAAGACTAAGCGACTAAACTCTCACTACAACTATTCCGATTTCAAGCCTACCAACTCTAACACATCAATAACAGTATAACCAACCTATGAAAAGTCAAGAATAGTAATTATAATACAGGTTCTACGTAACGACCGACCGGGTCGTTACATTCTCCCCCACTTAAACATACGTTCGTCCTCGAACGTGCCTAGAGTTGTTCCAAACACCACCAAAATTGCTGTGTAACCTACCATGCACATATTCGGAGGTGATCCTATGTCACTCTACCCCATATAGGTCTAATAGCACAACATCGTTGAAATTTCGAAATCCAATCTTGACCCATAAACCTTAGAACTACATTTTCACTTCTGAATCAATTTACAAGATCAAAATCCCATAACTATAAACTGAATAAGTCTGGGCATACTGTAACAAGTCATATCCGTAACACAAGATGAAATACCATGATACACTATATGACTCAAGCACTCGTGGCGATAACTCCTAATCACAATAGCTGCTCAAAGAAACCCAATACCGATACATAACCTCTTATCAAGAAATGCCTCGCTCTTACACTTTCATATACTGTCGATGATGACATAAACACGTAAAAAATAACAACCATTCGTCCGATCAGTCAAACATGAAGCCCCCCCTTCCCAAACAGGAATTATAGAAAATTTATAAGCCGACTCCTGATATTTATCCTTCCAACTATGCTGTAGACAATTCTGACAATATTCATTCTAGGTCCAGTGACCTCTTCTGACATGACACATCAATACAATTCGAAGCCATAACCTTTGCAACTCGTGCACTCAACAACAACATCCCAACGTAATCAAATTATATAAAAGACTCACACGAGAGGACTATCCTTCCATTCATAATTACCCTCACAACATCATGCTAAAAGCCTGGCACACATCGTAAAAATCAAAATACACGAATCCAATACCAAAGGTCATACCCCTATATAACTCCGCTACACTGAGTGATCCCAACGAAATTCTAGTCCACATGAAATACTTCAAGCCATCAGTAGATATCATTTACTTAGTCATTTGAAACTGCCAATGCCGCCTAAGAATTTTGACCTTCCTTCCAAAACTGAACCGTGAATTCACACATGCAGATCTCGACTGTACACAACGTACCGCATACACCATGCCATCCTATGATAAATATGGAAAATTCATAACCCCTTCCGAGCCACAAGCAACTATGTACCCAACTAGCCAAGAACTTACATTTGATCCCATCTAGAAGCAAAATCACTATACCTCTCATGCTCCTCACGCCAGTAGAAAATACACATCTCTAACCGTGGTAGAAACCATCAGGAACTATTCGAATCCCACTTGTACAACACCCAACCGTCAGAACTGAATCCTTCTAACTCAACCACGCTACGCAGGTCACCAACACCCAAGAGCATTGCTAGGAAACACATGTAGAAAACTCATTACCTCATAAGCACCCAAAGAACTAACCGTATCCCTTACCACACCAACACCCAAGGGACTAACCCACACCCCTTAGGCCACCAAGCAAATTCCTACTTTACGCACACTACTTCCTTTACAAATAACAACTCAATCATGCAATGAGACTCATATCCCCATAGAGTATAATATAACCTGTATCCAGAATTGTTTTCCATTACTCGAGTCATTCTCAACTCCACCTCTGCAGGTCATAACTAATCCACCAGTATACCCCAAACTGAAACCAATACAGCACATCATCGGGCAACCAAATAATCATTAGCAGACTCCCCCACTTGGCTCAAAGCCATAGATCAAAACAAACAGTAACTCACAATGCCCATACGCTATCACTGCCACAATACCGCAGTGGGATTCAACTAAATCCTTCATAAGCTCATACGTAACTCAAACCATTAAACATCCCAAATCATCTCCAACCTCGCATTCACCATTGCAATAGTCGTGCCAACTCCCACAAGTGATCTAAACTCAAATTGCAACATATATCAATTACTGGTAAAAGAGAACTTGCTACAAAACAACATAAGAGGTCTTCCCATACACCCACGACTCGAGGCCATATACCAACTCCAGACAGAAGTCAAACACTCAACGTCCTCGCTACATATCCAGCCACTCCCTTTTTGTCACAATCAAACAATATAAACACATCTCACTCTCAAATAACACTCACCACATGGTCATCTAGTCACCAAGTCTCGTCAATAAGGACACTAACAGACATATAAGTCCCCAATACATGTGCTCACGCAAACGAAATCTCGGCACTCAAGCCACAGATAAAAATTCGGCCTCAAGTCCTCCAGACTGACCCCAAACATGCTAAAATCACATCCCATTCATGGAAGTCACAAGCCATCAGTTCACGGCTGATACCGAGCGCTCACGTGCGCGTTTGAATATATGAAAGGAGTTCAAAGAATTACGCTTCAGGTTGAATCAATGGATTCGCACGACAAGAGTTCGAGAATGTGAGATTTTTTTCCTAAAGGTTCTGCAGCCTCTCGAAGATAAGTACAGACGTCTCCGTACCGATCCGCAAGACTCTACTAAACCTGATCATGACTGGTGAGACCTATTTAACCTAGCGCTCTGATACCATCTTGTCACGACCCAATTTCGGAGTCGTGATGGCGTCTGTCGTGGAACCAGGAAAGCCGCCCTTTTTAACTAAGCTAAATTCAATTTCCACTAAAAATACGATTTTAAACGAATTTATTAATAATACTAAGAATTTGAAGTTTAAAACAATGTGTGAAAAACTAAATTTAAACCTCCAACCCCGGATCCGGTGTCACTCAGTCATGAGCTACTATAACATAAATCAAAAGAAAAGGAGAAATAAAAAACATTGTCTCAAAATAAAGAACAACGGGTAGAATAAGAAAGAGAAGACAAGGTCACGATCGCCAACTGCTACCTCGACAACTCCAATGAAAACTCTGACCGCTGCTCAATATCCACTACCGGGTCCCGGTGTACCTGGATCTGCACACAAGGTGCAGGGGGTAACGTGAGTACACCAACTCAGAAGTAACGAACCCAAACTATGGGCTGAGAGGTAGTGACAGACAAAACCTCAGAAATTACAATAAACTATATACAGAAAATAGACATGCTAACAGTTTATCAGAATGAGTAAATATGCTAATATACTCTACATGCCATCATAAAAATATATGTATTAAACCAATGTGGATATGCACATAGTGCTCACAACTCTCCCACAGAATTCCACTCAGTACTATATACGGCTCTCAAGCCCAGGGAAGTTCCATCCCGGAATTTACATAAACATCGGTGACCGTAGTCACTCCGTACTGAGGAAAAAGGCCAATCCATCCCCCACAGAGAAGATCCATCTCCGGAATGAAACACTCAGACAATATCCATATCCAGGGAAGATCCATCCCTCACATAACATCAGCTACGGACAAGATCCATGCCCAGGGAAGATCAATCCCTCACATAACATCAGCTTCGGACAAGATCCATGCCCAGGGAAGATCCATCCCTCACATAACATCAGCTTCGGACAAGATCCATGCCCAGGGAAGATCCATCCCTCACATAACATCAACTTCGGACAAGATCCATGCCCAGGGAATATCCATCCCTCATCATCAATGCGCTCACTGGGGGTGTAAAGACTCCGGAGGGGCCCTAGTGGCCCAAGCGCCATATCAAACCAACGAAGGCATGATTTAATATCGATGCGGTGTGCAGTCCGATCTCATAACTGTCTCAATAACAGGCTCTTGGCCTCACTCAGTCATTACTCTTCAGTCTCACTCACATGGATCACAAATGCCTCCATCAGCCTGAAACAATGATAAGGATGCATGTAATTAACAATACTGAGACTGAGATATGAAGTGATATGCTATAACAAGATTGAGTTTATGGCATGAAATAATCACAAAATGAGACAGCAATATACGACTACTCGGGTCTCAGCATTTTTGGCGTGAAGCCTAGCATTTATACGTAACATGATTTCTAACATGTTCACAATTACCACATTAATAGAAGCACATATATCATCATGGAATAATCACTAAGCGGTGTCATGGGATAAGCTAGGCCACAATTACTCGGTGCACGCCCGCACGCCCGTCACTTGGCATGTGCGCCACCTCAATAATAGTCATAAATCATTTAGCTCGGGGTTTTGAACCCTCAGAACCAAGTTTGAAAATGTTACTTACCTCAAAACCGGCTAAGATACTATTCTGCAATGCCTTTGCCTCTAAATACGGCCTCTGAGTGCTCCAAATCTCTATGAAGAACAATGATTTCCCTCTTCAAAAGTCTCCCCCAAAGCTCTCTGTCCGTACAAAAATGGTGTTAAAAGGTCTAATGGTCATAGAGGGTTTGTTTAAATACTGCCCAGTTCTTTATTCATCGCGATCGCGGGACCCACATCGCGATCGCGAAGCATAATTTCTCAGCTGCCCAAAATTATTCTCTGCGATCGCAAACTTAGCCACGCGATCGCGGAGCTCCAATTTCCAGCCCACTGCAATCGCACCCATATTCACGCAATCGCGATGACCTACTGCCCCACTCACGTGCCCCCTCATTTACACTACGCGGCCGCAACATGCTCCACGCGATCGCACTGCTCAACCTGCTCAACCTCTGCGATTGCGAACACACTTATGCGATCTCAGAGAGAAAAATTCTGCCCCTCTCAATTTGAACTACGCGATCGCGTCTCTCCTCACGCGATCGCAGTGAAGGATTTCCTGCTGCACAAAAACCAGAAAACCAGCAATTCTCTAAGGCCCGAAAATGCTTGTTAACTAGCCGAAATCAATCCCGAGCCCCTCGAGACCCCAACCAAAGTTACCAACACATCATAATTGATTATTCAAACTTAGTTGCACTCTCAAAATACCAAAACTAACATCAAAACACCAAATTTACATCGGATTCAAGCCTAAGAACTTTGAAATTTCTAAAATCCACCAACGATGCCGAAACTATCCAAAACAACTCTGATTGACCTGAAATTTTTCAGACATATCAAAAATGACATTACGAACCCGTTCCAACTTCTAGAATTCCATTTCGACCTCGATAGCTTATTTTTCCACTGCCGACCGGAAATCACCAAAAACTAACATTCTCCAATTCATGCCTAATTCTACACCGGTCCTCACAAAAATATTCCAAACACACTCCTAAGCCTCTAATCACCTAACGAAGCTATCCGAACCATAAAATCTGCATTCCGAGGCCGTTTACCAATAAGTCAACTCTCACTTGACTTTTCCATCTTCTAGGCTATTTTTAAAGACTAAGCGACTAAAGTCCCACTACAACCATTCCGATATCAAGCCTACCAACTCTAACACATCAATAACAGTGTAACAAACCTATGCCAAGTCAAGAACAATAATTATAATGCAGGTTCTACATAACGACGGACCGGGTCGTTACACTTTGTCAACAATATCCCAAGCCAATACGGCTGTGCACGGATCAGATCGAATTTAGCACATTTCGAATTCGGATTTCGGATTCTAGAAAATGCAATCTGAATCCGATCTGAATTATATCGTGTCGGATTTGGATTTTAAATTTTGGATCAGATCGGATTTCGGATCTTATTATGCCTCAAAGTTGCAAACTAATATGTATATTTTCTTTGTAAAAGAGGCAATGCATTAAGAAAAGTTCATGTTTATACAAGTATGAGAGTATTATGGTGTCAATATAGCTAGTTTAGCAATTGTAAAGGTAATAACTTGGAGGAAGATGTAAAGGAAGTACTGACTATCCGAAATTAAAGTGTAGTATTTATACATTGCCTCATAATTTCGGATTTCGGATCGGATCGGATTAGATAAAAATATACCAATCCGAATTCGAATCCGATCCGAAATCTGAAATTTTAATTTATACAATCCGAAATCCGATCCAATTCGAAATACGAAATTGAATGGATCGGTTCGGATTTCGGATATCCGATCCAAATGAAAGCCCTACAAGCCAATGGATAAAAATGATTGGCAGAATCTTGACCAACAGCTGACCTTTAACCTTCCCTTTCAAAAGAGTTCCATCCAATCCAATGAAAGGTCTCAAACCACTCTTAAACCAGACTTCATTGGTTCAAAACAAATATACATCCTTAAAAACCTCCTTTTTCCTTCTTCAATAGCATCTTTTGATAAGTTAATTATCACATCACTCTCAGGATTGCTAAGTTTCAATTCATTGGCATAGGCAACAAGATTATTATATTCATTTGTAAAACTACCTTCAAGTTTCTCCAAAATCATTTTCTTTGCCCTTTTGCACTTAGATTCACTTACATTTACATTAAATGCAGCTTTCAAGCTTGCCCTCATCTCTCTAACCTTAATTTTGGGGTTATCTTGCAAGCTTTTTTTAAATTGAGAAGCTATTGTATTTGCATCAACTCTTTGATTTTCAAATACAGGTTCACATGTGTGCTCGGGCTCTAAAGTCTTGAATTTAACCCCACCCCCTGAAGAATTCTTAGATATATGGAAAACAAAGGGGCAGTCACCAACACATATGTAACTAAGCGTTGTTGGGTCACTTTTAAATTGTTGCAAGTCATATCCATTTGCAAGATAATACATGTTGATCATTTTCCTAGCTTCAGGTATATCTTTAAATTTCATTGACCTATCTAACTCTTTATAGGCAGTTAACTTATCATTGATGTCCCTCCTCTTTTGTAAAATAAGTTTCTCCAATTCATCAGAACTTAATTCAGGAGAATCAGATTCATTTTCCTCACTATCATTATCATTATCACTACAATCAGTAGCAACTTCAACTTCTATTGTGTGTGACTCACTGTGAGTGGCTATATTAGGTACATCAATTTCTGGTTCACACTCTTCTTCAACAAACAAATTAATAACATTACACTGTTCACTAACAAATTCCAATAGAGTCCTAATCCCAACATCCCCATCTATTTCATAATATCTACCAGCAGGACCCTTTACTATTAATTGATGTGCCCCTATATTCCCAAACTTTGTATCAAATTCAGCAACTAAATCAGCATAAGAGAGCAAGTCAGAGTCAAAACCTTTATTGATGTGCACATACTTCTTTTTATACATCGGACGCGGCTTACTAGTCCATTCCCCACCATGATGAAAAACTAACTCAACTAGCACCATCTGTAAAAGGATGCATAGTAACCATGAATAAAGTTATTACAGTCTACCAAAGTAAATGCATAAAGAAGTAACAAAGACAAGAGACACAGAAATAATAAATAAACATGTAAGGGAAAGCTTGAATAAACAAAACAGTATCAGAAAAAAAGGGAATAAGGAAAAGGTACAGAGATAGATGAATAAAGAAACAAAATTGGATGAGGTATTATGATAAAGAAACGGACACAAGCATGCATATGGGGTACCACATAATAAAGTATCAAACTTAGAGTACCACCTCAATAAAATAAGGACAAAATATATATATGCAAAGGACCCACATGAGCATCATCTTCAAAGTAAATGCAGGTGAAACAGGGGACCAAATAACAACAATCAACAATTAAAAAATAGCTCAAATCCTTTTTCAAATAAAAAACCCTAACCTACCCTTCTTTAAAAACAAAAGGGACCACATATACTTGAAATCCCAAACAAGAGAAAGTTCTTCTAAAATAAGTACCAAATATCATCAATTCCACCAGTATACCCTAACCGACCAACAAAATCAGAAAAATAATTAGGGTATAAAGGTGAAAGTCACATGCAAACACAAACAACGACAAAAATACAGTCAAAGAAAAACCCTAAACGACAAATCACATATCTTGTCACGACCCAAAATCTATTAAGGTCGTGAAGGCGCCGGACACCATCGTTAGGAAAGCAAATCATTAATTAGTTGAACTAAATTCCTGTTTTAATATTTTTGAAATCATTACCTTTAACTTATTACGTAATAACTAAACAAAAATACGTTAAGAAAATACGATGGTTTAAATAATCTATTTTAGCAAATATATCCCAAACAAATCCTAGAACCCGGTGTCACAAGTGCATGAGCAATTTCTAAGAATTTATACAATCATTACAAGGCTTGTCAGAGATACAAATTGGACAATGAAATTTTAAAAAAAATGAATAAATTACGAGTGAGACTCTGCAGCTTGCCTAAGTCCCCAAACCAGCCACATCGCTGTGAAAGTACATGTGCAATAAAAATGCACAGCAAGTGTAGAATGAGTACGAAAATAACGTGTACTCAGTAAGTCACCCCCCTAACCTCAGAGAGGTAGTCACGAGAGGTCGAATTAGACACTTGCTAGAGGTCAATTTAGTATATTCGAGTGAGACACTAAGCATGAATGTCATAGACAATTTATTAAGATCAGGAATAATTAATGTCAACCCTTCCACATTTAACACTTTAAGTCTTCGTCATTTTATTAACAAATAATCAAACAGGGATGATTTAATAATTTAACAAATAATCAACGGGAAAGAACAACTTCTTTCAAAATTTTAATAACTTTAAATCTCTGTCATTTCAATCGACAACTTAAGATTTCCAGGCCAGTAATCAGGTAAAATCACATCAAATACGCAGTAAATATCATGCGCAAGCAATGCCGAGGGTCGAACGGCGCGGAATAACAACAATATGCACTACCGAAGGATCGAACGGCTCGAACCATAGATGCATCTATTTTCCCCGCTCGTGAATCGATCATGTGACGCGGTCAACATAATAACAATAAGGCTAGCTTGCTCGCGAATCATACCTGCGACACAGGTGCTCATATGTACATGTATTCACATAATAAATCCACATTTTTATCAAGAAAACATCTTATCAAGAGAATGATAAAATTCTTCTTAAAGGAACACAAAAAATAGCATTTAAATCTTTGTTTTGAGACTCATTTGCCAAGTTTAATAATATTCAATAGTATAACCTTATTAGGTATACAATTATCCACGGAGGAAATCAATTCTCTTTCTAGATGATTAAGAAAATGAACTCTAGTCTTCTTAGATATTCAATTACTATTTCGATTATACTAGTGGTCTAATATTACTGGCAAGATCACAGGTACAACAATAAGGCATGCTCGTTGGTCCTAGACTACCCGTACATAAGTATATTAGTAGCTACGCACGGACTCCCGTCACCTCGTGCGTACGTAGCCCCCGAAGATAATAGAACATATGTAATTAGTTCACCTAGGGGGACAATTCCCCCTCACAAAGTTAGAAAGGAGACTTACCTTGCTCCGAAATTCCATAATCGGCTTCCAAGCCCTTCCGACGACTCCAATGGATGCACAACGCCCCAAAACTATCCAAATAACGGCAAACCAATGAAAATATACTCTAATATTTGCAACAATTCCAAATTACATAATTTCCCAACCCTGCTCAGTGAATTGACCAAAATTCTCTCGGGCCCACGTGCCCGGAATCCGAAATTTCTCGAAGATATATTATACCCATAGCTTTACTAGTTCAAATATATAATTTACTCTAAATTCCATGCTCAAATTCGTGGTAGAAATCCAAAGTACCATTTCTAGGTTTTCTTCAAAAATTTCTCAATTTTTCCACAATTTTCATGTTTTAATCCATGCATATACCTTGTATTTAACTTGAGAAGAGTGGGAATAACTTACCTTGTGATCCTTGATGAAAACCCACTCTTGAAGCTCCTCAAAACCGCCCATGCCATGAGAAAAATGAGAGGAATGGCCAAAATCCCGATTTTAAAACATTCTGCCCAGGCCATTTTTTGCACCTGCGATCCGACCTTCGCACCTGCGCTTACGCAGGTGCGCCCAAGAGCCCGCACCTGCGGCTTTCTTCTCCTCCAACCGGATCCGCACCTGCGACCTATTGCCCTCATCTGCACCTTCGCATGTGCGAAAATTCAATCGCACCTGCGATCCCAGCCAAGCCAGCCCACTCTCGCACCTGCGGCCAAATCCTCGCAGGTGCGGTCACACCAGACACCAGCAGTTCCAACTCCTCTTCCAACTTCAAATTTGATCCGTTAACCACCCGTAATCCACCCGATGCCCCCCGGGACCCCGTCCAATTACACCAACCTTTTCTAAAACATAATGCGGACTTGCTCGAGGCCTGAAATCACGAATCGCACTAAAATTCAAACTTTAAGAACTTGAGATTCCAAACTTCCACATCTGATGCCGAAACCTATCAAATCACGTCCGATTGACCCCAAAATTTTGCACGCAAGTCATATTCCACATTACGGACCTGCTCCAACTTCCGGAATCATATTCCGACCCCGATATCAAAATTTCCACTTCTGGTCGGATTTCTCAAAAACCTTCAAATTTCTATCTTTAGCAAAATGACTTCTAAGTGACCTACGAGCATTCGAATTCACTTCTGATCGCGCTCCCAACTCTAGAATCACCATACAGATCTATTCCCAGGCTCGGAATCCCAAACGGACTTCAATAACACTAAAATGCGCTTCAAGTCAAACTTGGGAAATTTTCTTCAAAATGCTGACTTCTATAATATATGTCGAAACGCTCCCGGGTTATCCAAAACCCGATCCGGACATACGCCCAAGTTCGAAATCATCATACAAACCTGCAGAAACTTTCAAATCCTAATTCCGAGGTCGTTTACTCAAAATTCCAATCTTAGTTGATTCTTCCAACTTAAGGCTCCTAAAATGAAATTTTTCTTTCAAATTTGACTCCGAACTTCCACAATATTCAATTCCGACCACGCCAACGGGTCATAATACCTGAAACGAAGCTGCTCATGGCCTCAAACAACTGAACGACGCGCTAGAGATCAAAACAACCGGTCGGGTCGTTACATTCTCTCCCACTTAAACAGACATTCGTCCTCGAACGTGCTAAGAACTGCTCTGGAGTTATCTGAAATCACCGGTTAATACCTCGAGCACCTGCCCGTGCTACCACAACCCAGTTCAGCGCATTAGCTTGATCAAATCTGAAGATTTCTTCTTTTACCCATATAATAAGCTCAGAATCCAGTTCCAACACCTGAAATTTCTCTGCCAGGCCTAGTTCCAATATATAAACACCGTATCAACTACCACACGACATACCAGAACATGACTGCATACCTTTGCTGAATTAGCACCATGCACTGCATAATTCATCATCTGACCACAATGACACTCCCTGAACCTTAATAGCCAAAATTTCACAAATCAGATGCTCCCAATGCACCTCATGATATATATATATATACATACATCCTACTATAATGTTGGCGATACCACCACAACGGAGGAGATGTGTAGAAGTTCATAACCAACTGAAGAGTTAACAAATCATTGAATATCTCCTCTTGACTAGAATCATCACCTCATTACAACCCAATAAGGGTAACTGTCCTTTAATGTATTTCACATAATCTTATCGCGCTGATCCCTGATCCAATAATCTTGTCTCACCCAGTATGAACTGTTCAGACAACAAATCATCCCAGACATGACCAACAATCTCACATGATACCACATCGCGCCAATAGGCCATAACTCGAACATGATAAATAAGAAATGACTCAGGAAGGGACTACTCGACTCACGCAATTAATATGGACTTTCCTCAGAAAATAGGAAGTAAAACATAAGAAATAAATATAGGAACCTTACTCATCATTACACTGTTGCGGCGTGCAACCCGATCCAAATAACATACCTGTGGCGACGTGCCACCCGATCCACACATAAAATTCATATAAGGAAATATATACGGAGCTGAATTGCTCACTATTGCAAATTACTGAATATCGGTCACAAGCACGCTAAGTGTATAATACCATCCTGGGGAGACTGATAAAGCCATATGCTTACAAAACTCAAGCACAACTGAGGTGCGGTATAAATGTATACTCTGGATTTCAAGACCTGTCCTGATCAAATAACATCATCACTAGCGGAGATCTCAATACATAAGAAATTATCAAGTCGTTTCACAATTCACACGGCACAATCATATTATCACATGAATTTGACGAAGACGGAACAACATCCGATGTTCTAATACTTTTCCATGAAAAGCTCTCTACTGAAATGAACATGCCTGGCTCATACGGAGCCCATAATCATATTTAAATCCATCCACAAACATCGAGTCTGCCTTGCTCACACCAAACTAAGCTAATAGCTTTACCTGGGTCCATATTAACCCACTTTCTCTCATAATATGCGAGAACAACCATCATAGCCGGGACAAACACCCCACAATCCACAACTAAATGAACTGAACGCCTTCCAGGCATAAATTCTCAAATAAGAAATATTGCACTTCTATATACTCAGTCCAAATCTTCAATCCATTAAGTGACTACATGTCACACTTATGCAATCTTCTCGTGGTTACGCTCCCACTTAAGCCTCTTTCATCAAATATCGATCTCCGGTGACACTGAAGATCACTCCAGCTTACTTTGAACTTTCAAATCACTTTTTCTTGTTCATCCGAGCTCATGACATCCTTGTTAACACCGAACCGCAATCTCGATTCTTACTCCCAGTTACATACTGCTTACCGCACCTAACATGCCAATATGATATAGCGCAAGAATTCCATCATAACTTCTGAACCACTAATAGGGTGAACACTTCATCATATAGAAACCTTTTACTTACCTCAACTCAAGAGAACCACCACAACACACGAGTGAACTCCCACAACTACAATACATGCAAATCATTAAGTAGTGGTCTATACCACCATAACCCTTCCGGGATCCGCCTACACCTAACAGGCCATAGCACTCGAATGCTCCCACATGAAATCTATCACGGCAACTGACAAGCCTCGCACATACCAGCCCAAACCACTTGCATACTCAATCACATCGAAGGAACTGATCACTGCCATAAATGTGCCATTTCAACCATGGCTAATTAATCTATCTTCTTTTAATCGTCTTTAATTGCCTCAGGAATAATAGTAACTTCCTCCAACTCATAGCAAACTCAACTCTCACTCATCCCGAGTGACCTTTATTCACGAGACCATACTGTCTCAGTCTCACAAGCCGTCTCATACCCTCCTGAAAATCTTTCTACAACCCGGAGTTTATTTCTCTCACTCCTCCAATGTTATCCTGCATTGTGAAACATATCATAGAAAACTCCAACCATTTTTCCTTCTCTCAGGAATTATGCTACAAAAACTCAATTCTTAATCATACGGCTGCCTTTTACCCTTAAACGTCGCATTCTTAACTTTTGAATTAACTAGGACCGCTATTGAAAGTCACCCACTTTGACTGGTCCCGAATACAAGCAACTCCAAGGCTCTTCTAGCACATGAACACCATTTTCAATGAAACAGGTGACTGGGTCACTACCCTTACAACGCGCCTATGCCTTAAGCATAAATTTTGAATCTTTCAAAGGCTAATCCTGGTCCAACAGGGCCAACTTTTGCACACATTTATCAAATCACATGCACAATTACCATTCTACTCCTTTCCCTTAGCTGATATAACTTGCCAACACGCCGAAAATTCGCAACCCCATGGTAACACAATCTTGCGACCCAACTGAAAATGGTGGGACTCCCCCACTTAGCTCGAAGCTACTCCTTACACTACTCTAGACCCTGTTGAGATCCTTTCTCCTTTGTTAACATGATTTTGCTTAACCAATCCGTCCAAATTCTTCCGAATTCCCCTGTACGCGTTCCCTAAATACTCAAATTCTCTAGCATCATTCACACATTCTGCCTCCTACCGAATAGCCACTAGAATCCCTCACAAAAACTTGCCAACCACACAACCACTAACCTACTCACAGGAGATAACCCACCTGTGGAAATCACCAACTGACACCTGCCAACGATGTTGTACTGCACACTCTCTACAACATCAATACCCTATCCTGCGCCCTTCTTCCTCTACCAACTTTACTAATCTGCGCGCTACTCATGGACGTCTATTAAATGCGCTACAACATCTTCAAATTCACCGCCACATTGCGTCCTTCTTCATTCATAACGACTCCTCCCTGTTGTACCCAACCTTCTGCCGAAATAACCCACATTTCAACTTAAGCTCGTAGACCCAATCACCATCCACTAAAACTCTCAAACCTTCCCTCAAGGTAGGCAGCTATCTTACCACTGAACTCTTGTGCTACACTTCCACTATCCCACTTGTTAAACTCATTCCTTTAAACAACTACCTGACCTTCGTTCCTTACACCTGGACTTTTAGAAAGGGAACCACCGCCTAGCACTTTTCACATATCTTCCTTTCATCGTATGCTGCCCAAATTGTTGCCTCAATTCAATATCATTCTCTGTAGTTCTTAATCCAGCAGTTCGTCAAGACTTCAAAATCTCCGAGGATCACCTTTCTCGAGCTGCCTTCGTTATCAATACTTATCCAGTACTGAACCACCGCACCTCACGGTCTCTGCCAACCGAATTCTTCAGTACTTCTTCATAATACTCTAGCCCCATGCACCCGAAGAAACCATAGCACTGACGAACTTAACACATTTCATTCGATCAAGGACGACAATAACACATCACAGGTGAATACTCCACCTTACTTGAAAACACCAAGTCTTACCACTTTATCAACCCCAACCGGACCATTCATAATCCAAATGCCTTTCCTCTGCCGGAACTAAAATACCAAAATCTCGAAATCACACTCTAAGAAGACCTCCCTTCAAACCATTCATCAGGACCCAACATATGGGCAAGCATCCTATCATCATATCGACATCGCGCGATAACCAATCGTAAGCATCATAACTACCTGAGCATAGACTTAAGGCTCTTATAAACACAACGACTAAGTTGAAACAACATATTATCCTTTTGCAGGGCAATACCAATAGCCCCAACCAATTACGCATGGAAAATATCTCGCACCACATCCGTAGCACCATTTTAATTCCTCAAATTCCTGATTCATAGCAAGTTCGTGACGCGTAAGATTGAGTAGGAGGAAACATAGGCATAAGCCTTAAAGGAATCAAATCGCACGATGAGGGAAGGGAAGTACTCCTAACAGCCTCGTAGCCTCTCGAAGATAAGTACCGACGTCTCTGTACCGATCCGCAAGAATCTACTAGACTTGCTCATGACTCGTGAGACCTAAAGGAACCTATTGCTCTGATACCAAGTTGTCACGACCCAAAATCTATTAAGGTCGTGATGGCGCCGTACACCATCGTCAAGCAAGCCAATCATTAATTAGTTGAAATAAATTCCTGTTTTAACATTTTTGAAATCATTACCTTTAACTTATTACATAATAACAAAATAAAAATCCGTTAAGCAAATACGATGGTTTAAATATTCCATTTTAGCAAATATATCCCAAACACATCCCAGAACCCGGTGTCACAATTGCATGAGAAATTTCTAAGAATTTATACAATCATTACAAGGCTTGTCCGAGATACAAATTGGACAATGAAATTTAAAACAAAATGAATACAATACGAGGGAGACTTTGTCAGGTGCGGATCGCCTCCAGATAATGCAGCTCGCCTAAGTCCCTAAACCAGCCACATCGTTGTGAAAATACCTGTGCAATAAAAATGCACAGTACGAAAACAACGTGTACTCAGTAAGTCGTCTGCCTAACCTCAGAGAGGTAGTAACAAGAGGTCGAATTAGACACTTGCTAGAGGTCAATTTAATATATTCGAGTGAGACACTAAGCATGAATGTCATAGACAATTTATTAAGATCAGGAATAATTAATGTCAACCCTTCCACATTTAACACTTTAAGTCTTCGTCATTTTATTAACAAATAATCAAACATGGATGATTTAATCATTTAACAAATAATCAACGGGAAAGAACAACTTCTTCCAAAATTTTAATAACTTTAAATCTCTGTCATTTCAGTCGACAACTTAAGATTTCCAGGCCAGTAATCAGGTAAAATCACAGAAAATATGCAGTAAATATCATGCGCAAGCAATGCTGAGGGTCGAACGGAGCAGACTAACAATAATAAATTATGCATTGCTGAAGGGTCGAACGGCTTGAACCATAGATGCATCTATTTTCCCCGATCGCGAATCGATCATGCGACGCGGTCAACATAATAACAATAAGGGTAACCTGATCGCGAATCATACCTGCGACTCAGGTGCTCATATGTACACGTATTCACATAATAAATCCGTATTTTTATCAAGAAAACAGCTTCTCAAGAGAATGATAAAATTATTCTTAAAGGAACACGAAAAATAGCATTTAAATCTTTGTTTTGAAACTCATTTACCAAGTTTAATAATATTCAATATTATAATCTTATTAGGTATACAATTATCCACGGAGAAAATCAATTCTCTTTCTAGATTATTAAGAAAATGAACTCTAGTCTTCTTAGATATTCAATTACTATTTCGATTATATTAGCGGTCTAATATTACTGGCAAGATCACAGGTACAACAGTAAGGCATGCTCGTGGGTCCTAGACTACCTGGACATAAGCATATTAGTAGCTACGCACGGACTCCCGTTACCTCATGCGTACGTAGCCCCCGAAGATAATAGTACATATTTAATTAGTTCACCTAGGGGGACAATTCCCCGTCACAAAGTTAGAGAGGAGACTTACCTTGCTCCGAAATTCCATAACCGACTTCCAAGCCCTTCCGACGACTCCAATGGACGCACAACACACGAAAACTATCCAAATAACGGCAAACCAATGAAAATATACTCTAATATTTACAAAAATTCTAAATTACATAATTTCCCAACCCCGCTCAGTGAATTGACCAAAATGCCCTCGGGCCCACGTGCCCGGAATCCAAAATTTTTCGAAGATATAGTCTACCCATAGCTTTACTAGTTCAAATATATAATTTACTCTAAATTCCATGCTCAAATTCGTGGTAGAAATCTAAAATACCATTTCTAGGTTTTCTTCAAAAGTTTCTCAAATTTTCCACAATTTTCATGTTTTAATCCATGCATATACCTTATATTTAACTTGAGATGAGTGGGAATAACTTACCTTGTGATCCTTGACGACAACCCACTCTTGAAGCTCCTCAAAATCGCCCATGCCATGAGAAAAATGAGAGAAATGGCCAAATTCCCGATTTTAAAGCATTCTGCCCAGGCCATTTTTCGCACCTGCGATCCGACCTTCGCACCTGCACTTACGCAGGTGCGCCTAAGAGCCCGCACCTGCGGCTTTCTTCTCCTCCAGCCGGATCCGCACATGCGACCCATTGCCTGCATCTGCGCCTTCGCAGGTGAGAAAATTCCATCGCACCTGCGATCCCAGCCAAGCCAGCCCACTCTTGCACCTGCGGCCAAATCCTCGCAGGTGCGATCACACCAGACACCAGCAGCTCTAGCTCCTCTTCCAACTTCAAATTTGATCTGTTAACTACCCGGAATCCACCCGAGGCCCCCCGAGACCCCGTCCAATTACACCAAATTGTTCCAAAACATAATGTGGACTTTCTCGAGGCCTCAAATCACATCAAACAACGCCGAAATCACGAATCACACTAAAATTCAAACTTTAAGAACTTGAAATTCCAAACTTCCACATCCGATGCTGAAACCTATCAAATCACGTCCGATTGACCCCAAATTTTGTACGCAAGTTATATTCGACATTACGGACCTGCTCCAAGTTCTGGAATCGTACTCCGACCCCGATATCAAAATTTTCACTTCAGGTCGGATTTCTCAAAAACCTTCAAATTTCTATCTTTAGCCAAATGACTTCAAAATGACCTACGGGCATCCCAATTCAATTTCGATCGCGCTCCCAACTCCAGAATCACCATACGGAGCTATTCCCAGGCTTGGAATCCCAAACGGACATCACTAACATTGAAATGTGCTTCAAGCCAAACTTAGAAAAATTTCTTCAAAATGCTGACTTCCACAATATACGCCGAAACGCTCCCAGGTTATCCAAAACCCGATCCGGACATACGCCCAAGTCCGAAATCATCATACAAACCTGCAGAAATCTTTAAATCCTGATTCCGAGGTTGTTTACTCAAAATTCCAATCTTAGTTGATTCTTCCAACTTAAGGCTCCTGAAATGAAAATTTTCTTTCAAATTTGACTCCGAACTTCCCGAATATTCAATTCCAACCATGCCCACGGGTCATAATACCTTAAATGAAGCTGCTCATAGCCTCAAACCGCTGAACGATACGCTAGAGCTCAAAATGACCAGTCGGATCGTTACATATCTGAGACAAGAAAAATCCTAAACCACGAAGCATAGTCTAAAAACCCTAACTTTAACATAAAAAAAATGCGAACCCTAAGACAAAAATGCTTCATTTATAAACAACAAGCATATGAAACTAGTAGAAAAGTTCAGATTTTGGGGGGAAATTTTACAATATTAAACACTGAAAAAAGATGATTTTCTTGAGAACCTTCCACACTCTTCTCTCTCGTTTCTATCGAACGGATGTAGAACAAATGAACCTCTTTGTTAATTTGGACGGGTCTATCTTATTTATTTAGTGGGCAAATGGGTCACAGGTGGGAGACGAGAATGAAATAGGTGTTGTGGAGTTTTAATTTGGTGGGAACGCTGACATGGCAGATGAAATGGCAGCTGAGTTGGATAAAATTGATGTGGTCAGCTGCCACAGTGTCAAAATGTTAGGGTTTGGGGTATTTTTTTAAACTATATTAACAGCAGGGACAAGAATAACCGAAAAGTGTAACGGATGGCACAAGCAACCAATAAACAATAGTAGAGGGGTAATTTTGACCCTTTTCCCTTCAAAAAAAACATCGTCTCTTTTCTCTCTGTCATGGCAGAAGAGTTTTGGATCCTTCTATTTTCTTAGCAAAATTTTACTCCCACATCTTATAATCAGAAATTTGTGTGGCTATTCTAAGAAAATTTTCTGCAAACTCAAAGCAATTTGACTGAAGAGTTCAAAATTCACTTGCCATTTACAATGAAGTTGACAAAGGTAAAAAAGGGTTCTCTTTTTTGTTTCCTCAAAGATTTCTCCATTTTGGCAACCGAATCTCTGCTCGCTATGCCTATATCTTCTTTGGTTTCTTGCTACACGCGATTGGAAATGATTTTTTAGCAATTTGAAATCCTAATCCTTCAAAAATCCCGCCCAAATTAACCCTAGAAAAGCCCTAGTAATTCTTCTATAAATACCGAGGTTTGGTAATAATCAGGGACAACTTTTGGACCCGCTTTTACACCCTTTTCCGAACCTCCTTCTCTGATTTCTTACTCATTGGAACTACACTTTAAGGGCTCGTTTTGGTCAACCTCTACTGATTTTGTTTAACCGTAATTGAAGAGGCGGCATGCTAGTTTCGAAATTTGACGATCATTCGAGCTTGCGGAATAGAGGCCGGAGATAGTAGGCCTTGACGCGACCCAGTTCCTGCACCACAAAAGATCAGTGTTTTTTATCTTTCCTCTTTTTTATGTTTTAAGACAAATCCATATGGGGCATGTATTACCAGTAAACCTTTGATTCCCTTTGATGTTTTCCCGTTCAAGTTTAGATATCATGAAACATATGAATTTGATATGTTGTTTGTTATTTGTAATTATATCATTATCTTGATTAGAAATTGTTGAGTTAGGATTTTATACTTGTATGCCTGGATCTTAGTGTTTGTTAACATATTAGAAGTTTGTTCTAAGATTTTATTGTCTATTTGTTCATAAAAATAGGACCTAGTTGGCTACTATACTCTGTTCATCTAAATAAACGAAAGTAATAGTAAATAGTACCGAGTTTATCATCTCTATATTGTTAATAAATACTCATTAACATTCTAATAAAGTAAACTAATTAGATGCTAGTGAATG
Source organism: Nicotiana knightiana (assembly GCA_005239525.1). Taxonomy (NCBI): domain Eukaryota; kingdom Viridiplantae; phylum Streptophyta; class Magnoliopsida; order Solanales; family Solanaceae; genus Nicotiana; species Nicotiana knightiana. Next base: position 59,668 of record ML423848.1, read on the forward strand.
TTTTCTCTGTAGCTAAATACTAACTTTTTTAAATATATTTTAGAGAACATTACCTTTACTGTAAAGGGTACATGACTTAATAGAAATCATATTTTAGAAGTTGATTACGTGTACTTGAATAAGAAAAAAATCTTCTAGTTGATGAAGTGTAGTTTTTTATTAAGTCTACTGCCCGGATAATAATTCTGCTAAGAAATATTTTCTTGTGATGGTCTGAATCGTGTTTGTAACTAGACTAGATAAGTTAGTTAGGAGTAACCTGATAGAGTGATCCTCCAAGACTAACTTACTGAGCTTTTGAATTATTTGTGAAAGAAATATTGTGTCACTATGTTAACATTGTGTGTTGAATTCTTGCCTAAGGGAGTCTAAGTTGATTTATTACTTTAAAGCATGAAGCAAAATCTATCCATAATTTATTATTACTCCAGAACATTGATCAAAGAACATGTGTTTAGATATCATGTGTAGTAGTTGTCTCAAAAAAAAAAAAAAAAAATCTCTAATGTTTTGACATCTCTTTTAGAAAGAATGCTAATGGGATTTTGATATCTAATTTAAGATTTAAAATGTACTTAAAATGGAAGTAGAAACCATATTATAAGTGTCAAGAATCATGTTGTCTATATTAATCTGTTCGACCCTTTAGATTTCATACGAACATGAAAAGTTAGTATTCTGGCTTATTATTTCAGTTAGAAAATATGTATAAAGACCATAAATTCAATTAGCATAAGCTTGTTAAATTTTTTTTGTCTTATTAGAGTTCATAATCTTGCTTTAAATTTTGTCCAAGTCTATTTTTAATTTCCCTCTTTCTAATTTCATGCTTTTCTCTTTCTTTGTTTGGCATATGCACTTGGAGCAATATGAGTTTTAATGCAAGACTCGCCCCGTACCAGCATGGAGTCATTACTATTGAGCCTAAGATTATGATTGTCACAATCCAAAATCTATTAAGGTCGTGATGGCGCCGGACACCATCGTCAGGCAAGCTAATCATTAATTAGTTGAAATAAATCCTTGTTTTAACATTTTTGAAATCGTTACCTTTAACTTATTACGTAATAACTAAACAAAAACTCGTTAGGTAAATACGACAGTTTAATATTCCATTTTTATAAAATACATCCCATACACATATCCCAGAATCCGGTGTCACAAGTGCATGAGCAATTTCTAAGAACTTATACAATCATTACAAAGCTTGTCCAAGATACAAATTAGACAATGGAATTTAAAACAAAATGAATACAATACGAGGGAGACTCTGTCAGCTGCGGATCGCCTCCGGGTGATACAGCTCGCCTAAGTCTCCAAACCAGCCACATCGTTGTGGAAGTACCTGTACAATAAAAATGCACAGCAAGTGTTATGAGTACGAAAACAACGTGTACTCAGTAAGTCGCCCGCCTAACCTCAGAGAGGTAGTGACGAGAGGTCGAATTAGACACTTTCTAGAGGTCAATTTAGTATATTCAAGTGAGACACTAAGCATGAATGTCATAGACAATTTATTAAGATCAGGAATAATTAATGTCAACCCTTCCACATTTAACACTTTACGTCTTCGTCATTTTATTAACAAATAATCAAACATGGATGATTTAATCATTTAACAAATAATCAACGGGAAAGAACAACTTCTTCCAAAATTTTAATAACTTTAAATCTATGTCATTTCAGTCGCCAACTTAAGATTTCCAGGCCAGTAATCAGGTAAAATCACACCAAATACGCAGTAAATATCATGCGCAAGCAATGCCGAGGGTCGAACGACGCGGAAAAACAATAATAAATTGTGCACTGGTGAAGGGTCGAACGGCTCGAACCATAGATGCATCTATTTTCCCCGCTCGCGAATCGATCATGTGACGCGGTCCACATAATAATAATAAGGCTAACCAGCTCGCGAATCATACCTGCGACTCAGGTGCTCATATGTATACATATTCACATAATAAATCCGCATTTTTATCAAGAAAGAATTCACTCAGGAAAGTGGTAGAATTCTTCTTAAAGGAACACGAAAAATAGCATTTAAATCTTTGTTTTGAAACTCATTTGCCAAGTTTAATAATATTATTTGATACTATAACCTTATCAGGTATACAATCATCCACAGGAAATCAATTCTCTTTCTAAATGATTAAGAAAATGAACTCTAGTCTCCTTAGGTATTCAATTTCTATTTCGATCATATTAGCGGTCTAATATTTCTGGCAAGATCACAAGTACAACAAGTAAGGCATGCTAGTGGGTCCTAGACTACCCGGACATAGCATAATAGTAGCTACGCACGAACTCCCTTCACCTCGTGCGTACGTAGCCCCTGCAGATAGCGGCACATGTTTAATTAGTTCACCTAGGAGGACAATTCCCCCTCACAAAGTTAGAAAGGAGACTTACCTCGCTCTGAAATTCCATAACCGGCTTCCAAGCCCTTCTGACGACTCCAACGGATGCACAAAGCCCCAAAACTACCAAATAATGGGCAAAGCAATGAAAATTCATTCTAATATTTGTAAAAATTCAAATTATATAATTTCCCAACTCTGCTCAGTGAATTGACCAAAATGCCCTCCGGCCCACGTGCTCAGAATCCGAAATTTCTCGAAGATATATTCTACCCATAGCTTTACTAGTTGAAATATAAAATTTACTCTAAATTCCATGCTCAAATTCGTGGTAGAAATCCAAAATACCATTTCTAGGTTTTTCTTCATAATTTTCCAAATTTTACACAATATTTCATGGTTTAATCCATGCATATACCTTGTATTTAACTTGAGATGAGTGGGAATAACTTACCTTGACATTGATGATGAAATTCCCCTCTTGAAGCTCTCCTAAAATCGCCTAAGCCATGAGAAAAATGAGAAAATGAACCAAGATCCTTGTTTTAAAACATTCTGCCCACAACGATTTTCGCACCTGCGATCCAGTCCTCGCACATGCGCTTCCGCAGGTGCGCCCAAGAGCCCGCACTTGCGGCTTCCTTCACCTCCAGCCGGATCCGCACCTGCAACCCATTGCCCGCATCTGCGTCTTCGCAGGTGCAGAAATTCCATCGCACCTGCGATCCCAGCCAAGCCAGCCCACTCTTGCACCTGCGGCGCCAAGACGCACCTGCCGCCAAATCCTCGCAGGTGCGGTCACACCAGACACCAGCAGCTCCAGCTCCTCTTCCAACTCAAATTTGATCCGTTAACCACCCGGAATCCACCTAAGGCACCCAAGACCCCTTCCAATCACACGACTCAGTCTCATAACATCCCACGGACTTGCTCGAGACCTCAAATCACATCAAACAATGCCGAAATCACGAATCACACTCAAACTCAAACTTTATGAACTTTGAAATTTCCAACTTCTACATCCGATGCCGAAACCCATCAAATCACGTCCGATTGACCCCAAATTTGCACACAAGTCATATTCGACATTACGGACCAGCTTCAACTTCCAGAATCGCATTCCGGCCCCGATATCAAAATTTCCACTTCCGCTCGGATTTCCCAAAAACCTTCAAATTTCTAACTTTAGCCAAATGACTTCAAAATAACCTACGGACATCCGAATTCACTTCCGATCGCGCTCCCAAATCCAGAATCACCGTACGGAGCTATTCTCAGACTAGTAATCCCAAACGGACATCAATATCACTAAGATGCACTTCAACCCAGACTTAGGAAATTTCTTCAAAATGCTGACTTCCACAATATACGCCGAAACGTTCCCGGGTTACCCAAAGCCCGATCCGGACATACGCCCAAGTCCGAAATCATCATACAAACCTTCTGGAACCTTCAAATCCTGATTCAAAGGTCGTTTACTAAAAATTCCAATCTTAGTCAATTTCTCCAACTTAAGGCTTCTGAAATGAGAATTTCTTTCCAATTTGACTCCGAACTTCCCGAGATTCAATTCCGACCATGCCCACAAGTCGTAATACCTGAAATGAGGCTGCTCATGACTTCAAACCGTTGAACGGCATGCTAGAGCTCAAAATGACCGGCCGGGTCGTTACATTCTCCCTCACTGATCACGCTCAACTATGTCTAATAAAAGACTAAGCGGGCGTTGCAAATATAATCTGGGGTATTACGCCCAGAGTCGATCCCACAGGGAATTTACGTATCAATTGAGTCTATAAAATACTAAACTGTTGTTTAATCAAGTTTCTCAAGACTTTTGAATATCAATTTGGTGACGTTTAACTAATTCTACTAACAATAACGATAAACTAGCAATTAACTAACAATTTAATATAACACAGATAATAAATTTCTAAGGTTATGGTTTCCCCCGTTAGTGAATTCTTCGTTAGATATTTCTTATAGTTTAATTGGCTATCTCTGTCAATCATGAACGCTTGAATTATCATAAATCTCTCTCAAGTAATTATGATAATTTACTAGAAGCACTCTCTCAAGTTACGCTAGCTAGATCACAATATAGTTCACTTTAGATTGCACCCAAGGTATCTTTATCTCTAATCTAACCTCTAAACCCTCGGTTATGACCTTCGTCTATATTCCGGGAGTGATGTTGTTCAAACAACTACCTAAATATGCACTCCCTCTCAAATAGATACATATTAAACAGGAACAGCTAATTGATGGCCATTCAATTAACTACAACAAGAACGTAGTTGAACAAATAGAGATTAAGCAACCAAAATATAATATTATCCCAATAAATTCATCCCCAACGGGTTCNGCCGACGTTTGGACCCTAACACGCCAGGCTAGGGCTGGCGTTTCAGCCCTAACGCCTGGGTAACGCCAGGGTGGGGCTGGCGTTTCATCCCTAACGCCTGGGTAACACCAGGGTAGGGCTGGATTTTTGGCTCTGTCGCCCGGCTATCGCCCGGGCGTCTCCTCTTCGACCCTTAAGCGTATTTTCACTGTATTTGCATCCATTTACGCGGTTTCCATCTCCAATTCACCGACACATTAAATAAACTCCATTAAGCACATAAAAAGTGTGTTTTTATCATCAATGCACATAAAATGTAAGGCATATAATATGTTAAACTATGCAATTTAGTCTCGCATCAAGACCCCACACTTAAACCTTTGCTCGTCCTCGAGCAATCAAACTACACTCATGTACACAACTTATTAAGCAAATCTCTTAACACGTTATACCAAGAATATTTAAAACATTTCAAGCACAAAGGTGTGACATCCTCGCCTCAATAATCGACTCACAAATACCATGCTTTATTCACAATTCACTAACTACTCTAACTTAGAGGTCAACAACATTACCTTTCCGTCATGAATCATGTGCCCTCACCAAATCAAAGAGCTAGTTCCTCACACAATAAAATTTAAGAACACTTAGGAACTCAAGATCGAAAGAATTCACTCGCTCTCAGAAATAAAACATTCATATGCCACACAAGACGTACCATAGGCTTGCCCGTAGTGTAATACTCTACTAATCGAGCTCATTCCGTCTAGGATCAAGTAGGACTTTAATTTGGTTGTAATGTAGGCTGCGGGACGGGTAGGATACATTTGGATATAAGAGTGACTACACCTCCCTAAGCACTTTAATACATATACTTTCGTATTCAACTTCAGACTTATATTAAGCCAACTTAACCTACACAACAAAGTTATTACCCCATACTTCTTTAAGCACAACTACACTAAGAGTCACCATCTATATTTTTCCTTCACAGCAATACAACTGTTTATTCTTTACTT
>ML423852.1:840-19060 GCA_005239525.1 Nicotiana knightiana
AGAAATCATGGATAGTTCTTCATAGTGGACAGGTAACTTGAGTGCCTTATAAACATTAAACACCTCCACTCGATCACCAACGCGCATTGTCATCTTCCCTTCACACACATCGATAATAGCTCGGCCTGTAGCTAGGAATGGATGCCCCAAAATAAATGGGACATCCAAATCAGACTCATAGTCCAAGATAATGAAATCAACTGGGAATATGAATGATCCCACCTGAACCAGCACATCTTCAATTACTCCCTCAGGATGGGCTAGGGAGCGGTCAGTCAATTGTAAAATCACTGTTGTTGGGTGTGGTTCACCCAACCCCAAATGATTGAACACAGATAGTGGCATCAAATTAATACTTGCCCCAAGATCGCACAGAGCTCGCCCGACTGCATGCTTACCAATTGAGATTTGGATAGTAAAGCTACCCGGATCTTTTAATTTCTGAGGTAGCTTGCTTTGAATTCTTGAGCTAACTTCCTCAGTGAGTGCCACAGTTTCGAACTCAGTCAGTCTTTGTTTATTTTACACAATGTCCTTGATATACTTAGCATATTTGGGTACCTCCTGCAGAATGTCTACCAGTGGAATATTGATTTGTACCTGCTTCAAGAGATCAAGGAACTTTTTGTATGCTGCATTATCTTTCACCTTTTGCAGCCTTTGAGGGAATGGAGGGGGTGGCCTTGCAACAAATGGTGGAGGTTGCTCGGCACTCGCCTCCTTTGCTGGCTTATCTGATTCTTTCGGGTTGTCTGGAGTTGGTTCAATAGTGGTTGGTCTCTCATAAAAATTTACCTGCTTTCTCTGACTGGGCTGGACTGTCTCCAATTGCTTGCCTTTCTCAATGATATAGCATTAACATGTGCTTTAGGATTAGCTTCAGTGTCACTTGGTAGAGCCTCCGTTGGTCGGGTATTTTGAGAACTGGCGAGTTACCCCACTGACGTTCTAAGTTTCTCATGGATACAATATGGTCTTGGTGATCAGCCATTATTTTCTGATTGAAAGCAAGCTGGTCATTCATCATTCTCTTCATAATATCCTCAAAGCTTGCTGATAGTTCAACCTGAGGTGGTTTGTACTGTTGTTGAGGTGCTGGATGCCTGTAATTATGTTGAGTGCTCTGATTTCCACCCCAAGAGAAGTTTGGGTGGTTTCTCCAGTTGGGGTTATAGGTGTTTCCATATTGATTTGCTTGTCCCCTATTAGCGTTACCCACAAAGCAGACAGACTCTGGATTAACTGGGCATAAATCACTCGAATGACCCTCTCCACAGACTTCACAAAATTCCTGAATCTGTTGCACTGGTTGGGCCTGCTGCTTGTTAATTATCAGGTTCATCTGATTGACTTGGTTAGTCAATGTAGAGATCTGGGCTGACAATGCTGAGACCACATCTAGTTCAAGAACCCCTGGTGACTTTTGAACCACATTTCTTCCCATCTCACCTTGCCAGTCTGGATTGCTTTTGGAGAATTTATTCAGTAATGCAAATATTTCATCATAATTCTTCTCCAACACCTGACCTCCAGTTGCTGCATCTACCACAATTTTTGTTTGCGGATGGACCCCCTCAATGAAAGTGTGTACTAACACCTCGTTTGTCTGATTGTGATGAGGACAGTTTCTGAGTAGCCTCTTGAACCTTTCCCATGCTGAATATAACGATTCACCTGTTTCTGCCTAAAGGAGACTATCTCACTCCTGATCTTTACGGTCTTTCCTGAAGGGAAAAACCTTGCCAGAAATTTTCTCGCCAGATCGTTCCATGTTGTGATGGAATTAGCTGGTTCTGCCTTCAGCCATCACTTTGCTTCGCCCAATATAGGGAATGGGAAAAGCGTGAGCCTCACATAATTTGGCATGACCCCGTTAGTGATATAAGTATCACTAATCTCTAAGATGTTCAAAATGTGCTGCTGTGGATCCTCGTGTGGAAGACCCAAAACTTCCCATTTGCATGAAGTAGTTGGATCATGCTCTGTTTCAGCTCAAAGTGCCCAGTGATTCTAGGCTTCACGATGCTGGAGGTGACATTAGCAATTCTTGGCATTGCCACCTCTTGAACCGCCATGTGTTGTTCCTCTGCCATATTCACAGGAAATCGGATGAAGTCCTGAAGATTGTCTGTATCTCTTGCTTCTCGCAATCTCCTGTGAAATGATCTCTCAGGTTCGGGGTCAAAGCCGTCAAGTCTATCCTGGCTTCTGACCCTACGCATTCACTCGAAGTTCCTGAGATTAGAGCAAAAATCACGTGACGTTAGACTCAATGAAATAAACAATTAAAGCAAGTAACTAAAAAGTAGTCTATATTCAAGTCCCCGGCAACGGCGCCAAAAACTTGTTGGTCCCAAACCGCACACGCAAGTATATGTGGTCGTAGCAAGTAATATAATGTTAAATCGAATGTCGAACCCACAGGGACTTGCTTAAACTACTTATTGAATCACTCTAATTGCTATTTAATCAAGCCAAAATAAAATCCTAGAATATAACTGATTTATACTATGATTATATGAACTAATTATCAAGTAACAAGAATATTGTTATGTATTCAATAGAGACAAATATTCCAAGGTTGTGATCAATTCACCATTCATATTGCATTCTAATTAAATCTTCCTTTCATATAATTCACTCATGGTTGCCAATTAATCGATAATTGCTCTCGTAGCCTTCTCCCGAAGTACTACTCACCTATTCTCAATAGATTAACGCCTATATTCCTATGAAATTAATCTATTAGAACGCACTAAGATTACGATGTTTAATTAAGCACGGTGACTAGGTATATTCCTATCCTAACCACAAATCCGCTCCCCTGAAGGGTTAAGATCNAGAATATTGTTATGTATTCAATAGAGACAAATATTCCAAGGTTGTGATCAATTCACCATTCATATTGCATTCTAATTAAATCTTCCTTTCATATAATTCACTCATGGTTGCCAATTAATCGATAATTGCTCTCGTAGCCTTCTCCCGAAGTACTACTCACCTATTCTCAATAGATTAACGCCTATATTCCTATGAAATTAATCTATTAGAACGCACTAAGATTACGATGTTTAATTAAGCACGGTGACTAAGTATATTCCTATCCTAACCAGAAATTCGCTCCCCTGAAGGGTTAAGATCGCGCTCTCTTCAATTCTTCTCTAATCTATATACGGCTTTCCCAAGCATAACATAGATAATATATAGAACCTAATTGCTGGCCAAACAATTAAGCAATTAAACGCAGAATTGAAGAAACAACCATATATTAGGCGAATTAAAATCAAGGTTAAGTTAATATCGAATAACAATATTCATGGATAAATCACAACTCCAAAACAATGGGTATTTAGCCACTCATACTAGAATTAAACAATTGCATAAGTCTTTGCACAATGGAAAATACTAGATTAAGATGAAGAAAACTGATAATCCTTTGCTTCTTCAATGATCTTGTGTGTATATTCTCTCCAAAAATGGCATCCTCCCCTTAAAGTTGTGTTATTGGGTCTATTTATACGTTTGGGATAAACCCTAAACGTGTAAGAGACTTCTATTCCAACCGGAAAACACTTAAAGACCTTTAAAACTCGGAGTTGACTGGACCAGGCACCCAGGCGTTAAGACCCAAACGCCCCCTTAACGCCTGGGCAGGCCTGTCATTAGGGGTATAACGCCTAGCTAACGCCAGGGTCACCCTGTCCTTAAGGGCCAAACGCCCTCTTAACGCCTGGGCATGTCTGGCTTTAGGGGCCAAATGCCCGGGTATTTCCCGTGTCACTCCTTTTCGACTCTTGAGCGTATTTTCGATGTTTATGTACCCATTTAGCTCGGTTTTCATCTCCAATTCACCTACACATGAAATAGACTCCATTATGCACATATAACGTGTATTTTTATCACAAAAACACATAAAATGTAAGGTATATAATGCTTAAAACTATGAATTCTAGCCACGCATCAGCACCTTACAATGAGCAAGCACAAATGTGAGAATGAAGCCATAGGGAATGGCATGGGATTTGGAGCCATTGATAACCCTATCAAGGAACTAGATTATAAATCCAGGCCAGTTGATCTGCCTCCCACAATCCAAGAATTCCATCAAAACCAAGTCCATGAAGTTGGCAGTATGCTTCCTTTCCTGCCTAGGCAGAACACACTTGTTGATGAACTCAAATAGCACCTTGTGGGGGGAGAGGGGGGCTTCATCTCACTCTTGTGCACAACCTTGGGCTCACTTTCTTCCTCATTATCACAGAATTTTCTGGTGATGGTAAGGGAAGTTGGAAGGGTTTCTAGGCTTGGCCATTTCAGCTTTGTGTAGTCATTGTACCCTTTAGAAGGTACGCCTAGCATTTCATCTAGCTCCTTTGCATCGAAAGAAATTTTCACCCTTTTCACCAGGCTGGTGACCCTTCCATCCTTCACTGCAGCATTAGCCATAAACTCAATAATTTCACCCCTTGCCAATATGCCATCCATCTGAAGGACCATGTCCTTCCAGCCTTGCACTTATAATTTCTTCAGAAGCAGCACCATCCCTTCCTCCTCCAAATCCTTGAGGAGTCTACCCTTCAGAATATTTCTTTTTCCAAACTTGGCCATCTTGTCCTTTTCACTGTCTGATTCATCTTCCTCTTCTCCACTCCAATCCTCTTCTTCAACAATTTTTACTTGTTTAGTTTTCACTGCAGACCTAGTTCTTTTTGCCAGGGTGGATAGTTCAGCAGACTTTGACATAGAAGTAGACTTCTTAGAAGAAGTCTTGACTTTCTTGGGCTTGGGAGTCTGAACATCCACCTCAACAATCAAATCTTCATCTTTATAGACCAGGTCCATCTCATCCACATCAACAACCTCAACAGGCTCTCCCACTTTTTTCTTCCCTTTGCCCATTCTTTTCTTTTTGCTTTCTTCTAAGGATATCTGCAGCTCTTCTTCATTCTGCCTTTGTTGACTTCTTGTGGCTCTTCCTCTTGTGGGAGGAATTTCAGTAGTGTCAGAAGGGGCAACCTTCCTTTTCTTGTTAGCCCTAGCAGTGCCAGGGGTCTTAGTCTAGGGAGTTCTATTCTTCTTGGGGTTGTAGCTGTCACCTACTTTCTTCAATAGATCTGCGAGGGTTTCTTCAACTGATGAACCGGGTTCATCTTTATTTTTCCCAAGTTTAACCAGCCCTTCAGTGGCTTCTCCAGATCCACTTCTCTCTATTTTCTTTACACTGTTCTCTACTTTATCGGATTCTGCTCCACAAATAGCCATTCTATCTGTTTCAGAAGTGGGTGAAGAACCAACCACTCTTTTTCCCATTCCCCTTTCTTCACTTTGAACACCCTCACTATATTTTTCTTTTTCCCTTTTATTTTTACCAACTCTCCTTCTGTACTCAGACGTTTCTACATCCACCACAGATCCAACCATTATAAACCTATTCTCCAGATTTTCAACCAACTCAGAAATGAACTCAGTAGTAACATTTGGGCCAAAGGTTACCTGCTCAGTATCAGAAGACCCAGTTTCTTCCCCCCTCAGTCGCAGACTTGAAGGAGTCTTTAGAGTTCTGGGGTCTTGGGCTTGGCTAGCTTTTAATTGTGCATTTAATTTCTTTAATAACGCACCTCCAACCACAGTCTTGCGAGCAAGAATTTTTACTCGTCTTTCTTAGGATGAGGGGTAGGTTAAGATGAGGAGAATGGGGGGGAGTGTCCCAAGGTTATCAGAAGAGTTAGTCATGTTAAGTTTTGAAAGAAAGAAGATAGGTAGATTTCACTTTGGAGGAAGAGAGAAGATGGAAAGTATTTTCGACGGTTTGAGAATTATGAGAAGAAGGCAGAGATGACTATGATCAATTCAAAAGGGAGGGAGTAATTAATGGGTAAAAGAATGCTCATCAGTCTCTTAGAAGTCTAATCAAACTGAAATGTCAGTTTTGAATGGATGGTGGAGTCTTCCCTAGAATCTAGGTGATTTAATTTTGTTAGGATTCTTTTGAACGGAACTAGTTCAATTTAATTGGATAAGCTTAAGAGAAATTTGTACTTAGGCAGGACTCTGCTCATGATTCAAATACTATTATTTCAAATTGTGCAGAGTGTAGAAAACATACCATGTTATCTAGATGAACCAGCATGGATGAACCAGGTTCTTCACTGAGAATCCTCTTGTGCATGTCTAAATTTGCCAAAATAGAGAAAATATTATTAGAGATTAATGAGTCATTTTAACACATGGCACAAGATTATACTATTTACAGTATGAGACAGAGCAAAAATTAATCTAGTTATATACATAAGTTCCAGATTTTCTAACCAAAAAAAATATTTTTTCCATTTTTTTTTAATAATTTTTTTTCGTTATAAATTCTGAACTGGTCCTTTTAGGTGATCTTAATCATTCCTAATTCTAACATGTTCCTTTCAAAGTGATCTCTACTTAGAGCTTTTGTGAAGATGTCAGCTATTTGTTTGTCACTAGCACAAAATTCCACATTGATCAACCCCTTTTCATAATTATCCCTCAAAAAGTGATGCCTAACATCTATGTGCTTAGTTCTCTTGTGATGAACTGGGTTCTTGGTCATACTAATTGCACTAGTGTTATCACAAAAAATGGGGATACAACCAACATCAATTCCAAAGTCCATTAATTGCTGTTTGATCCACAACAATTGAGCACAACATGAAGCAGCAACAACATACTCAGCTTCAGCATTAGATAATGCCACTGAATTTTGCTTTTTGATGGCCAAGACACAAGATATGAGCCAAGAAAGTGTGCCATACCTGAGGTGCTTTTTCTATCCACAAGAAAACCTACATAATCAGCATCAACATATCCCACGAGATTTAAATTACTACCTTTTGGATACCAAAGACAAAGATCAGTGTTGCCTTTTAGATATCTCAAAAATCTCTTGACAGTAGTCAAGTGATACTCCTTTGGATTTACCTGAAATCTTGCACAAAGGCCTACACTGAAAACAATGTCAGATCTACTAGCAGTGAGATACAACAATGGGCCAATCATTCCCCAATACAACTTTTGATCGACAGATGAACCAGGTTCATCTATATCTAACTTTGTAGCTGTTGCAATATGAGTGCCAATTTCTTTGGAATCTTCCATTTAAAACCTTTTAAGAAACTCTTTCACATACTTTTGTTGATGGATCATAGTTCCATTTGAATTTTGTTTAATTTGTAAGCCTGAAAAGAAATTAAGCTCACCCATCATGCTCATTTCAAATTTACTCCCCATTAGTTTAGCAAATTCTTTACTTAGCTTATCAGTAGTTGCTCCAAAGATTATATCATCAACATATATCTGAACGACCAAGATATATTTACCTTTTTCTTTCAAGAATAAAGTATTGTCAATTTTATCTCTCTTGTAGTCATGCAAAAGGAAAAAAATTGATAATCTTTCATACCATGCTCTTGGAGCCTGCTTGAGTTCATAAAGTGCTTTGTCAAGTTTGTTCACATGATCAGGATTTTCCTTGTTTTCAAACCCCTGAGGTTACTTGAGAAACACTTATTCCTTTAGATAGCCATTGAGGAAGACACTCGTGACATACATTTGGTGAAGGGTGAATTCCATGTAAGCAACAAATGCTATGAGGAGTTCTTATTGCTTCCCGCCTTGCAACTAGAGCAAAAGTTTCATCATAGTCTATGTCCTCCTCCTGACTATATCCTTTAACCACCAATCTTGCCTTGTTCCTTATAACTGTTCCATCTTCAACAAGTTTGTTTTTGAAGACCCACTTAGTGCCAATTATTGATTTGTCCAAGGGTCTTGATCAGATGCCGAACTTGACTCCTTTCAAATTAGTTGAGTTCATATTGCATTGCATTTACCCAGTCTGCATCTTGCAAAGCCTCAACAAAATTTTTAGGTTCAATAAGAGATAAGAAAGCATCAAAATCACAAATATTCTTTAATGAAGACCTGGTTCTGATTTCGGAGGTTGGATCAATAATGATGTTCTCAATGGGATGAGAACTTTGATATTTGTAAGGTCTCACAACCAACTGGTTTCCCTTTGATGTTCCTTCAGTGTTTTGTTGATGTGGAACAGGTTCATGGATATGTTCCATTGAGGTTTAAGGATCATTTCCTCTTTGTTCTATTCCCCCTCTCATGTTGACCGGGGTGGATGAACCTGTTCCATCACATTCCTTCCTCCAGTGCAACTTCAGTCTGGGCTGTGGTTTCATTTAAGTTTCTTACCAGCCCAATTGCTTCATCATAATATTCCTGTCTCTCAGAAAGGATGTTAGTTTCATCAAAAACCACATGAACACTTTCTTCAACACACATAGTCCTTTTGTTATAGACCTTATAATATTTACTATGTGAAGAATATCCCAAGAATACTCCATTATCACTTCTGGGATCAAACTTGCTTAGGGAGTCTTTACCATTGTTGTGCACAAAGCACTTGCATCCAAATGCCCTAAGATGGGATGTATTTGGTTTTCTCCCTTTAAGTAACTGGAGTCTTCTCTACAAGAGATCTAGTCATGCACCTATTTATGATGTAGCATGCAGTATTTACAGCTCCGCCCAGAAGCTATGGGTTATTTTACTAGAAAGAAGCATAGTCCTAGCCATATCTTCAAGTGTCCTATTCTTCTTTCAACTACTCCATTTTGTTGTGGAGTTCTAGGAGCAGAAAAATTATGATCTATGTCATGCTCATCACAAAATTCAGCAAATTTAGCATTTTCAAATTCAGTGCCATGATCAGACCTAATTGGTGCAAGTTGATTACCTAGTTATTTATGAGTTTTTCTAACAAAAGAAGTGAACATGTCAAATGCTTCATATTTAGATGTTAAAAACAATTTCCAAGTAAACCTAGAGTAATCATCAACAAGCACCATCACATATCTTTTACCACCTCTGCTTAATGTTCTCATTGGACCACAGTGATCCATATGGACCAGTTCCATCGTTCTGGTGGTACTTACCACTTTTTTGCATTTAAAAGAGGATCTTACCTGCTTCCCCCTTTCTCACAAACTTTGTCTTCCTTGAACTTTATGTTAGGCAGTCCTATCACCAAGACCTTGAAGACTAATTTGTTGAGTTGACTCAGACTTGCATGTCCAAGTCTCTTATGCCAAAGGAGTGGATCACTGTCTAACACACTTAAGCAAGTGAGTTCACTTTCTGAAAGTGTGGACAGATCTACAATTTATATATTGTTCACTCTTTTTCCCTACAAAACAATCTTGTCAGTGGTAAGATTAATCACAAAACATTTAGTAGAGGTGAATGCTACCAAGTTACCTCTATCACACAATTGTGATACACTAATTAGACTATATTTTAAGCTGTCTATCAAGTAGACATTCTCAATTGAGTGAGAGTAAGTCTTACCTACCTTACCAACCCCAATGATCTCACCTTTCTTCCCATTTCCAAAGGAGAAATTACCTCCTTTGAGGTCCCCAAGTGAAAGGAGCTGGTCCTTGCTTCCTGTCATGTGCTTTGAGCAGCCACTATCCATGTACCATATTTGGCTGCTCCCCTTCACTTGAACCTGCAAAAGGAAATTAGGGGTTAGTATTAGGAACCCAAACTAGTTTGGGTCCCTTTCTATAGGCAAAATGATGAATTAAATTCTTTTTAGCCCAACTTGGTAGCCAATTCTTCCCTTGAACAAAATTTTTGTTCTTTTGGCTTGACTTTTCTTTTGCATTACATTCACTTTTATATGACCAGTTTTACCACACTGAGTACAAATCTTGTTCTCTGGAAGAGTGAGGTACTTGATTTTGGGATCCCACTTAGGTTGCTGATTCGCAAAGCCAAGTCCTCTTCTATTGCTACTATGATGTTCCTGTAGCCATGAAAGAGCATTGGAGTACCTGTTCCATTTACTGGTTCTATCTAGTTCATGCTTGACCTTGCCTAGATCATCCTTCAAGACTCTTACCTGATCATCCTTCTTATACAACTCATCTTTCAGTTTACCTATATTTTCCTCTAGAGTGAGTTGTGTGCAATCAATTGTCTTCTTACTTGTTCCTAATTTTAGTTTTAGGTTTTCAGATTTTAGTTCTAGGACATTTGCTTCAAATGCATGAACCTGGTTCTTAGTGCAGTATTCTCATCTAAAGTCTCACTAACTCTGAGTTCCAGGTTCTTAAACTTTGGTTTTAAAATCACACATTCCTTAGACAACTGTTCCTTTTCATTATTTATATCCTCAGATTCATCAATTAAATCTAGAAGTAATTAGAAAGTTTTTCTTTAGACAAAAACTTAATCTTGTCTTTGAGATGAATTATACTTACCTCAGATTCCTCATGAGATTCCTCATCGGATTCTCCAATTGCGATAAGTTCTTGTTCATCTCCATCTTCATCATCTGAGTCTTTATATGAGATTTCTCCCTAAGCAACAACCATAGCCTTTGTTGATCCTTTGTTTTTCTTGGGATGAACCTGTTCCTTCTTTCTGTTTCTTCGTTCAGCTCTTTCCTTCTTCCATTCAATTTCCCATTGAAGCCAGTTCTTGATGTGATGATCAGACTTTCCACACATGTAGCAGCCCTCATTGGTCTGTTTTTCAGGAACCCTTGGTTTGCTGTAGTTTCCAGTTCTTGAAAAAACCTTTACTCTCATTAGGTATTTCTTGAATTCCTTTGTGATCATAAACATCTAATCTTCCTCTAGATCAGCACCTTCAGTGATTCTGAGTGCCAGGATCCTTTCCTTCTTGGGTACATCCATCTTCACGGTTTGCCTTCTAAGTTCATAAGCAGTGAGAGTTCCAATCAACTCATCCAAATTAAGAGTTGCAATGTTCTTTGATTCCTAAATTGCAGTGATTTTGCTTTCCCAAGAGACTGGCAAAACCCTTTTCAGAATCTTCTCAACTTTGTCTTCTTCAAGAATAATCCTTCCAAGAATCTTAAGTTCATTTTTCAGTGTGGTGAACCTTGTATACATCTCTTGGATTTTTTCCCCTTCCTTTATAGTGAAATTCTCATATTGAGAATACAGTAGAGTTCCTTTGGACCTCTTCACTTGAGGTGTTCCTTCATGATCCACTTGCAAAGTGTCCCAAATTTCCTTAGCAGTAGTACAACTTTGAATTCTGTTGTACTCGTCTGGACTAAGTTCACACACAATCCATTTCTTGGCCTTGACATTCTTCTCTCATTTCCTCAAGTCCTCAGCAGTGCAGTCAACTCTTATTTTTGGCACATCTACTCAGCATTCTTCTGCATGGTAGCTAGAGGACCGTCAGTGACAATTGTCCCATAGTTCGTAGTATTCTCCTATGATGTGGTCTCTCATTCTGTTTTTCCACCAGGAGTAGTACTAGTCATTTAAGAATAATGGTCTAGCAGTTGATTGTCCTTCCCAATTTCTAGGTGGTACACTCATCTTGATCTTCTACTAAGGTGTTAACCTCTTCAAGGATAACCTGCTCTGATACCAATTGATGCTTTATACTTCAATACCACACAGGAAGGGGGATGATTTGTGTGGTGATCAATTTTTTGCTTACACTGATTATGAAAGGACCTGATTCTTCTAAGTGTTCCTTAACCTACTATTGCTGAAATAGTAAATGCGAAAAGTAAAGAATGCAAGTATTTTATGTGGAAAACATCTGTCTCAAAAGGTGAAAAAATCATGACCTACTTCCCAGTAGGATTTTCCCAAACTCTTCACTAAATCACAGAGCGAAAAACTACATTTACAAAAATACTTTTGTAAACCTAGGACTAACTCTAATCTCTTGTAGCAAACAACCTCTAACTGTTGCAACAACTTCAAGTTAACTCTAACTTGAATACACTGAGTACCTATTACAAATGCCTCTAGATAAAGCTGAAAGGTACAATATGAAAATACCTACTACAGTTGAATTAGAATAAAAGACAGACACTTGTAACTGGTTCTTCTATCTGGTTCAAGTAGCTTCAGGTTTGCACACTTGAATCACACACGAATTGTTTGCAAAATGCCTTGCTATTTTGCTCTGAATTCTTGTTTAACTTCTGTGTTTGTGCGTACCTGTAAAATGAGAACATCCTGCAATATATAGAGTTAGCAGATGAAGCAATAACTAGAGTTCTAATACTACTCTTCCTTGGTGGAAGAGTTCTAGTTGATCTCAACTCCTAACTCCTTCCTTATCTTGGATAATATTTTCTTTGAGTAAGGAATCCTTCTCCTTATCAATTATGCAACCTTCTCGATCAGGAGATATCCATTATGCCAAGTTAAGTTTATCTCCTTCATGTGCATCATCAAACTGGATAATATTTATGAGTACTAAAGAAAAAAATATGAGTGTTGATTAGAGTAGTGAAATAATGTTAGAAAATAATATCTAAGTATTGATTAAAATAGTGATATATTGTTATTTGAGACAATTTTGAAGGAAAACGACAGCTTCCACCAAAAGTAAGGAAGTCATTTCGCTCCTTTTGGTGAAAAATTATTTTTCTGAAAATTCTTTCCCAACAACAGAAGCACAAAAAAATGACTCATTTATTGGAATTTGAGAAATGTTTTCCGACATGCAACAACACACCCTTAATTGACAAATTGACCTACCTTGTGCTTTTAGTAGTTTAATTACCAATTAAAATTTTAAAACATTATGTTATGTACAATCTTATTTTCACATAGAAGAATTACTTGAGAATATTACGTATTTTGTTGAAAATATAATACAGCCAGACTCTAATTTCCGGTTCCTGAAAAATATTGAAATTTCAAAAGGATACATATACTTTTCAAAACTATTTTTGAGTTCTTATTTTCAGTAAAACTAAATGAGTTTAACATTTAATTGATCAAAATTATTTATTTTTGACACTATCAGGCTAATATGATCAACATCATGTAACTTTCTAAACTTAACATAATTTTAGTAACCTAAAAAAAAGGTAAACAACCTCCTAAACATGTCAATACACTATTTGTGTGTATATAAAAACTAAATTTAAGATATAATCCCAAAATTTTACGTGACACATGAATGACAGAAGTCCTTCTATGACTATGATTCTCAATTTTCCATCTTAAGATATCGTGATGACATACTCTGACACTGACATAGCTGCTGATGTAACTGTTCAAACTTTGTGAGCTATGCATCCTGAAAGATCTGGGGAACAAACTCTCTAAAAAAACATCTATAAAATTTGAGCTCAAGTGAGTGAGGCTGTATCAGCCGGCCTACCCTCCTCGTAAGCCTGCCACCACCGATACATTGCTCTTGACAGCTGAAATGTTGTAAAAGCAACTCCGCTCACCTCCACAATACCCACGGTATGGAGAATACGATAGCATTTCTCTAGAAAACCCTACGCATCCTCAGTAGTTGTGCAACTGAAAGTAGGAGGACCATACTTCTTGAACCTCTCGAGTCTCCTCTGCTCCTCCTAATCAGATGCCTATGGCCTAACACTTTTCATTGTTCATAATGACAAATTTAACAATACGATATAATAAAATTTAAGTAACAATCAAAACCAACATTATATTTAAAATAGCAACACAATACTGTAGAATAGATAACAACCATCCAAATCAAAATGTGTTAAAAGTAAAGATTGAGAGTTGAGAGACATATCTGTACTGTTTTGTGTTTTCTTCTTCAATTCAATACGTGAAGCCCGGGCCAAGTTGCTGCCATTCAAATTGCGCGGAACAGACGCACTTGGTTGGAGATCAATAGAACAAACTCTATCGCTCTCTTTGATAGTTTTGGTTGTTACGTGACAAAGTCGACACGAAATATTCAATATACAGAAACGTTTAATCAAATTGTGGGTTCCATTTTGATTAACAAGTTTGAACATCTCAAAGAGATTTTAGCTTATGAACGGACGATAAAAAAAGACAGTCTGGTGCATAAAGCATCACGTATTCACACAGGATTCAGGAAGAACTGCATCCCAAAGGGTATAATGTAGACAGTCTACCCTAATACAAGCATTAATGGTTGCTTCCATGGTTCGAATTCGTAACCTAAAAATCACACAAATATAATTTTATCGTTGCTCTTAAGCTACGAATGGACAATAGAGATGATAAATATCAATTTTTATAGTAAGAACTACATGTAGCGAAACTTTAAATCGCCAATGATTCAAAATATATTTAGCTGGGACGATTTGTTTTAGTGAATTGCTATTAATCTATCACTAATTCATTGCTAAATTTATATATATATTTTGGATCAATTAACCATATTTAATGTGTCTATCTGATCACTAAGATAAGTTTTGCCTGAAGTGATTCATTAATAACAACTCGATTTCAATTTTTTTTTTCTTAAATAACAATTCATAGTTGCAACTTGAAGCTTTTCCAAAATTATATTATTCTTGTTGAATTCGTAATTGCTTTTAAATCATTCTTCCATTGAAATCAAAATTATTGAGTGCTAATTAATTTATCATACTTACAGTATACAATTTTATTTAAAGTTTATTAATTTCCTCACAGTTTTCTTTGGGTAGAAAGCATTCCAATTAAGGTGGAAACCAGCTAACTTCCACGCTAGATTGCATAACTGATGTTTCTTTTTGTCTAAACAAATTCCTAAAACATGCCTGAAATAACCAAATAAATAATCAGGTATACTGAAAATCGTACATTTTTTTAAATTTATAAATTCCGAGGAAATAGCAACAAATGTTTTTCTGTCGGCTGATGGATTGCTAGCCATATATGCTCAAAATCATCTCAAAAGTTTTGTTTAGCTAAGTCCAGCTTGGAGCTTAATTTAAAATTTTAAAAATTTGCTATTGAACATTTGAACTGAAAAATGCATGAAAAATGTTTTAGAAATTTCAAATAAGAGAGCTTGAAATTAAAATGCAGCAGTTTAATTTTTTCTCTCAACATTTTTGCAAAGTTGGATCCACTGTTCGTTCTAGAATTAGGCAAGCAACCTCAAATACTAGTAAATACGTTTTAAATTTAATTTTTGTATATATTTAATGAATTTGTTAATGCTCAGAGTGAATCAAGCAAAAGTTTCTAAATTGTGACAAACTCGTGTATTAAAGTTTATTCACAACCTATTAATCTGTCGTCAAACTTTCTGTTAAATGTAAAAATAAAAAGAAAAAAGAACGAGCACAACGAGAGGAGAAAATAATTTAAACAATTAGCAAAAAATAATTTATAATAACTAATAAGATGACTATTACACTAGTAACACAACTATTAAGCAAAAACGAATTAAAGTGGAGAAGGACGTGTTAGTATATTACTAGTGTTAACAAGATATGAGGCTAACTGTAGTTAGTTAACTAAGAGTACTTAGTTAGTTAATGATAGTTGTATTCAACTAACTTAAGTTACATCATTGTATATAACTAACAAGCAGTTAGTTATCATGAACTCTGTATTCATTCTATGAGAAAAAACGGTTTCTTCTCCAGTGATGCTTCTTCGTATCTTCTTCTTCTCTCTTCTCCATTGAAGCTTAATCACTAGAAGTTATCATGGTATCAGAGCCAGCGGATTGATCCGAGCTTACTTCGAGCTTGCTTCCAGCATTTTCTAGCCTTTTTTGCCTAATTGCTTTTGAGTCGCCATTATTGGTGAAACTCATCCTTGAGCAGCTATGATTTTTTTGTTACAATTCAGAATTGTCTCTAAGTTTTCAAGTTCATTTCAATGGAAATTGAAACTACAGACGACGCTACTGATGCTGCACACGCAAGAGGAGGCATCAGGATGATTCCAGTTGTAGATCAACATCATCCTCTATTTCTTCAACCTTGCGATACTCCAGGTAGCTCGCTAATTTCGATTAAACTCGCAGGACCTGAGAACTATGCTTTATGGAGTAGTTCTATGCGAATTGGCCTACTAGGAAAGAGAAAATTAGGTTTTGTTGATGGTGGGTACTCGAAGGATAAATTTGATCCATCCTTGCATGAACTGTGGGAGAAGATGTAATGTTATAGTCTTTTAGTGGATAATGAATTCAGTTAGCAATGAATTACTAAGTGGTATAGTGTATGCTACAACTGCTCAGAAGGTCTGGTCCGATCTTAGGGAAACTTTTGATAAAATTAATGGATCGTGAATCCTATATCTTCATAGACAAATAGCCACTTTAACCCAGGGTATTTCCTCAGTTTCAGTGTATTTCTCAAAACTAAGGGAACCGTGGGCAGAGTTTGATGCACTAATGCCCTGCCCTGGTTGTGGTTGTGAAGAATCTAAGAAATATGTTGAACATTTTGAATCTCAAAGACTGTTGCAGTTTCTAATGGGTCTAAATGAATCATATGCTCAGTCTAGCAATCAGATTATGATGATGTCCTCAACTCCTTCAATTAATAAGGTCTATGCTATGATAGTGTCTGAGGAAAGTAGGAGATCACTGACTCCTCCTACACATATTCCTGAGATAAATGAAGGAATAGCCTTGTTTAGTAACAATGAAGGCTACAGAGGTACTAGTTCACATAGCTCTGGTAATGGTGTCATGTATAACAACAAAGGAGGATCATCTAGTTCAGGAACAAGTTATAGAAACAAGAAAATATCCTTTTACTATGAATATTGTCATTTCAAAGGGCATACTAGAGATACTTGCTACAAATTGGTGGGATATCCAGCAGATTTCAAATCTAAGAAGAAGATTCCCTCTGTCAATTATGCTAAAGACAATCATTCTAATAGTGATGTCAACTATGCTTCTATGGGTGAAATTACTGGTTTAATGGCTAACATGACTAGAAATGCAACACCTAGCCAAGTTCACAATCAGAATGTTCAAGAAAGGATTCCACAGTTTACTCAGGAGCAGTACACTCAAATTCTGCAGATGCTTAGCAAAGGCAGTGAGATTGGTAGTTCATATGAGAATGCAGGTATAAAAAATGCAGCCATGACTACCAGTGAAGACCTAATTAAGTGGATAGTGGATTCCGGAGCATCAAATCACATGTTTAATGACAAACAATTCTTAACTGAGAATAGTGAGTGTGATAAGTCTAAAGAGTGCAGAGTTCATTTACCTACTGGAGAGACAGTCATTGTTAATCACATAGGCTCTACTTATCTTTTTCCTGGTCAAAAGATAACTAATGTGCTACACATACCTGGATTCAAATACAATCTCCTATCTGTATCAAAGTTAACAAAAGAACTAAAGTGTGTAGCCATGTTCTTTCCTTATTTCTTCATTTTTCAGGATCTTTTCAGTTGCAAAGTGAAGGGGATTGGTAGAGAAGACAGTGGCCTCAATGTGTTCAACCACAGTAGCAAACTTCAGGTGAATTCTGCTGTAATACCTAGCAAAATTCAGGTGGAATATGTTGAAGTGCTTCAGGTGGATCGCAAACTTCAGGTGGATTCTGCTGAAGTACCCGTGTCTCAGGGTAAAGGTAAACTTCAAGTGGATTCTGCTGAAGTACCTGTGTCTTAGGGTAAAGGTAAACTTCAGGTGGAATCTGCTGAAGTACTTCAGGTGGATCGCAAACTTCAGGTGGATTCTGCTGAAGTACCTGTGTCTCAGGGTAAAGGTGTCTTAAATTCTATTGCTGCAAATACAATAACTGGCAGTAGACTGAGTGTAGATCTTTGGCACAAAAGACTAGGGCATGTGCCACTTACTACTTTGAGGAAGATTAAAGTTTTTCAATCTGTAAAGCATGATTCATCTAAAAGTCATTGTACTGTATGTCCACTAGCTAAACAATCAAGACTATCATTTCTTTCAAGTAATACTGTCTCTACTACTTGCTTTCACACTATTCATGGTGATGTATGGGGACCTTACAGAGTTCCTACTCATGATGGTAGAAGGTATTTTCTAACCTTAGTTGATGATCATTCCAGTTATACTTGGATATTTTTACTTCCTTCGAAGGGTGAAGTAGTTGTAGTGATGATAAACTTTTTACTCATGGTCCAGAATGTTTTTTCTGGTTCTGTGAAAGTGTTTAGGTCTGAAAATGGTTGTGAATTCTTTAATTCACAAATGACAGTATTACTGCAGTCTTTTGGAATCATTCATCAAAGTTCTTGTGTCTACACTCCTCAACAAAATGGAGTTGCTGAAAGGAGACGCAGATATATCTTGGACACTACAAGAGCCTTGAGGTTCCAAGCCTCAGTTCCTCTAAGGTTATAGGGAGAATGTGTTATGGCTGTTGTTTATGTGATCAATAGACTGCCTACACCTACTCTTCAAGGCAAGTGTCCCTATG
>ML423853.1:403-31768 GCA_005239525.1 Nicotiana knightiana
TCTAACGCCTGGCTAACGCCAGGCTTGTCCCGGATCGCTCCTTTTCGACTCTTGCACGTATTTTCCGACGTTTATGCTCTCATTTAGCTCGGCTTCCATTTCCAACTCACCTACACATTAAATAAACTCCATTAGGCACATACGACATGTATTTTTATCATTAAAGCACAATAAATGCAAGGTATATAATGCTTAAAATCATGCATTCTAGCCACGCATCAACGGCTATATGTAACTTTTGGGGTGCTCCGAATGTTCCTGTGGAGCCACTTGACTACTTCACTCACCGGCCCACTTATAGAGAGCTGAGACACATGCTTTGTGGTGTCAATTCTACAGCAACATGGATCTGACATAAGAAAATAAATCGGTATAGAAAGTTTCCTAAGAAGAAGATGAGGGCGGAGGCTCAAGTTTGGTTAAAACTGATAAATGCACGGCTCCTACCGTGAAACCATGATACGTTCATCACCCGAGAGAGGACATGTCTTCTTTACTTCCTCATGACAGGGTGACGGGTAAATGTGAGTCATCTGATCCGCTACCAAATGTATGTGGTAAGAATGACCAAGAAGGTCGATCACATGCCCTTTGCCAATTTTTTGACTTAGTTTTTAAGACATGAGGGGGTCGAGAAGGAGGCTGAATTTGACCATATCATTGATCATCCCATAAGACAGACAGACATCACTAGTCTTCAAGTGAAAGAAGAGACTACTATGCCATCTTTGACTGGTGTTGAGCGCCTTGCGCGTGATGATAGTTTCATGGCCCATCTATATAGGATGATGGATTTACAGCTGAGGATAGGGGGTCGTTGATAAGTAGGGATTTTAGCCTATTATTTGCTCTCTTTTACTTGTGTTTTGGGCCAAAAATGCGTGAAGTTATTCCCGGAAACTAACTTAATATGCTTGCTTGCGGGGATTGTTAAAAATGATCGAAATGAGCCATACTAAACTCATAAAGGAGTCAAAACTGGAACAAAAACCAAGATTGTGCCAACAGATGAGAAACGCGGACCGAGCCAAGATTGTGCGGCTGTGAAAGTATCAACGCGGCCATGAACACTATTACGAGGTCCGCAATAAAGAATTAGAGATATGGATTTTTGGGCTATAGCACGAATGCGGACCGCGTCAGAAACGTGCGGCCGCAAAAGTACCTGTGCGGCCGCGGTTGGCGCCCTTTGCCAATTTTTTGACTTAGTTTTTAAGACATGGGGGGATCTAGAAGGAGGCCGAATTTGACCATATCATTGATCATCCCATAAGACAGACAGACATCACTAGTCTTCAAGTGAAAGAAGAGACTACTATGCCATCTTTGACTGGTGTTGAGCGCCTTGCGCGTGATGATAGTTTCATGGACCATCTATATAGGATTATGGATTTACAGCTGAGGATAGGGGGTCGCTGATAAGTAGGGATTTTAGACTATTATTTGCTCTCTTTTACTTGTGTTTTGGGCCAAAAATGCGTGAAGTTATTCCCGGAAACTAACTTAATATGCTTGCTTGCAGGGATTGTTAAAAATGATCGAAATGAGCCATACTAAACTCATAAAGGAGTCAAAACTTGAACAAAAACCAAGATTGTGCCAACACATGAGAAACGCGAACCGCGCCAAGATTGTGCGACCGTGAAAGTATCAACGCGGCCACGAACACTATTACGAGGTCCGCAATAAAGAATTAGAGAGATGTATTTTTGGGCTATAGCACGAACACGGACCGCGTCAGAAAAGTGCGGCTGCAAAAGTACCTGTGCGGCCGCGGTTGGCATTCTGCAGACCGCGGTTGCTGAGATTAGAGAGTTCACATTTCAAGCTAAAACAAGAAGTGTGGTCCGTGTTAGAATTACGCGGCCGCAGAAGTATCCTACGCGACCGCGATGAAAATTATGCGGTCTGCAAAAGCATGCTCAACGCAGATCCAAAAGTTAAAAACACGGACCGCAATCATAATTATGTGGCCGTACAAGCTAGAGTGCGGCTACGGTCAGAATTACACGGCCGTGAAACCTCCACAGGGGTATTTTTGTCTGAAAATTTTAGCTTAGTATAAATACAACTTTTTATCAGTTTTAGGTTATGTTATGTTTTTGCTGAGCACGTGAGACGGCTTGGTTTTCTCTTTTGGGAAATTTTGTACAAGATTTACCTTATAACATTAGATTTTCATCTTTTAATCTAGTATTATGGATTTTATCTTCTCTTTATCTTTGTTTTCTGCTATTTCCATGAGTAGCTAGATCCATAGGTAGGGTTGTGACCCAACTCTAGTGTGGGTATTTAATGGGTATTGAATTTTAGGGCTTGATTGTCTATGGGTTAGTAATATTTAGCCTAGTTCTTGCTAGAATTGTAGAATTAGTGGTTGCAAACACTGATTCATGCCTTTATAACTTGGTCTCTTCTTGAAAAAGAGGGACTAAGTCTAGAAAAACTAGGCTAACAAAGAATTTGGGTGAACTCAAGAAATTGATAGCCCCAATTAAAGGGTTAAACCTAGAGATAGTAATACCCGACTTGAGCTAATATCATTTGTATTGCATGAATACCCATTTGGACTTGAGAAAGCCAAATTGGGAAAAATCACTCAAACTACTGAGAGGCATAGAGTGAGTACTTGGATGAGATAGCTATATTACGACCCCAAATTGATCAAGCTTGCCCTAGATTCTTGCTACCCATTAGATGCCCATCTAGGTAGAAGTCACTACCCTCGCCTATTTAAACACTTGAAAACCAACATAAAAAGTTTTGTACTTATTTTTAATCTTTGCATACAATAGAATAGAAATAGAAGTAGAATCAACACCAACATGTGTGGAAGTGCAATTAGGAACAAAACCCGCATCTAGACTTAGATAAATACCTGAGTCCAAATCAATTAACTCCCTGTGGAAATCGATCCCGACCTTGTTGGGTAAAACTGCATCGACCATCCTCACTACTCAATAGTAGTGCAGGCTCAGAACCGATCAATTTTTGGCGCCGTTGCTGGGGAGTTAGACGCTCTTAGCTATTTATCTAATTATTTGTGTGTTTTGTTTTTCTTTCCTTCTATTTTTCTAGTTTTGTATGTCAATTGCTTTTAGGTACCAAATGGCTCATAACAAGGCCCTCGGACATATTCCACATGGGGAGGAGGTAGATGAAAATGAGGTGGATGAGGTTCATCTTGAACCTCAAGCACAAAGGAGAGGCGACCAGCCTAATGACAACATCCCAAACCCTCCCCCACCTCCTCCAAGGGCTACGCAAGTGCAATTATCCTGCCTCGGATTCGGGCGGGCAATTTTCAAATAACCAATTTCATGCTTACTTTATTGTAACAAAGGGGTTTCTTCACTGGAGCTCAACATCAGAACTCATATAAGCATCTCAAAGGTTTTGTAGACACATGCCGGGGGAGCACGCAGACGAATGTATCTGAGGACGCTTTGAGATTGAGGCTTTTCCCATTTTCACTTAGAGGGAAGGATTTGTATTGGCTTGAGAGGATACCCAACCATTCCATCACCACTTGGGATGAGTTGGCTGAGAAGTTCATAGCAAAGTTTTTCTCTCCGGGACATTTGGAAACATTGAGAGACGAGATCTTATCCTTTAAACAAGAGCCAAATGAACGGTTACCTGAAATCTAGGAACGGTACTGGACAATGGTGAAAGAACTCCCCAACAACGATATGACTGAAGAAATGATCCAGAAAACATTTTATAGGGGTATCAACACAACTAACCGATGTGTGGTGAAAAAGCTGCAGGGGGTAATTTCATGAAAGTGGCGTATGCTAGTGCTTGTGACATATTGGATGAGATGGCGGACACCTCCCCAGCTTGGAAAAGTCAGGCCAACGTTCCTCATGGTGACCCTAATATTATCCACTTTTACAAGGAACTTAATGATCAAAGGACAAGCCATAGCAGAGTTGACAACTACCATGAATCAGTTAGCAAAGGCTCAGCTTCAGCAGGTTCAGGTGCCAAAGCAAGTAAATGCCATGGAAGGAGTGAATGTAATGGTCAACAAGAGGAGACAAAGAGGTCAAAAAGTTCAAAACAATCAAGATCAATTTGAGCAAAGTGGTAGTGGTTACAATCAAGACGATTCTTATAATGATCAAAGTGAGGAAGTTTTATATGCCAATAATAACCAAGGTCAACGGAGTGATGCTCTGAATAAACAACAATGGGGATCACAGGGAAACAATCAAAATTAGGGCAACCAGGGCTAAGGGAATTGGAATAGTGGCAACAACAACAACAATCCAAACAATTAGGGGAACAACAATCAACACTAAGGAAATCAACAAGGCAATTTGGGAGGAAACAATAATAGCAATTGTAGTGGCAACAATAATAACAATTGGGGAGGGAATGGAAATCAAGGGGGTTGGAGCAACAATAACCAAGGCAATCAGGGGTTGGGCTTTCAAAGTCCCCCGATGTATCAACAACCCAACAACCCACCTCTATATCCGTCACAAGGGCCAAGTTCTTCAAGCAATGAGATGGGATGGATAGAAAACATGTTCAAGCAAATGATGGAAAGAAATGCCGAATCTGATACCCAAATAGGCTCCCACAACACTTCTATCCGCAACTTGGAAGTTCAAATGGGTCAAATTTATCAAGCATTGAATACTCGCCCTAAGAGGGAACTACCAAGTGATACGGTAGTAAACCCGAAGGGCGGGAACAATACTCGGGCCATGTTATGGCGATAACTACAAGAAGCGGTAGAGGTGGAAATGCAAGTACCTCCAATCCAAGAAAGATTGTGAATGATGATGTGGTTGTGAAAAAAGATGATGAGATTCAGGCCAACGATGAGAATGTGAATGATGAAGCGAGGATAGACATTGATGACAACGTGGAGGATACATAAAAGGATGTGAACCTGTCTAGGGAACACGTGATAGACATACCGAAAATAGTAGTGCCCAAAGTCAAGGCCCCTTTTCCAAGGCCTCCTCCACCATATCCTCAAAGGCTTGAAAAGAAAAACAATGAGAACCAATTCAAGAAATTCATTGATATGATGAAAAGTTTGTCCATAAATGTGCCTTTGGTTGAAGCTCAAGAACAAATGTCGGGATATGCCAAGTTCATGAAAGACTTGGTAACAAAGAAGAGGTCAATGAACTGTGAGACGATCAAAATGACACATCAATTGAGTGCCATTGTGCATTCCATGGCTCCAAATCTAGAAGATCCCGGTGCCTTTACAATTCCATGCACTATTGGTAGTTCCGATTTTGCCAAATCCATGTGCGATTTGGGAGCGAGCATTAATTTGATGTCATATTCTGTATTCAAGACATTGGGGATTGGTAAATCAATACCTACTTCCATGAGGTTGCAAATGGCGGACCGGACAATGAAGAGGTCGAGGGGGATAATTGATGATGTGCTAGTTCGGGTCGACAAGTTCATTATTCCCGCATATTTTGTGATTCTCGACTGTGAAGTTGACTATGAGGTGCCAATCATATAGGGAAAACCTTTCCTAGCAACAGGGAAGGCCTTGGTTGATGTTGAAGCTGGGGATCTCACTTTCCGGGTGGGAGATGAAAAAGTTGTATTCCACGTGTGCAAATCAATGAGGCATCCTAATAGCAACGAAGTGTGTTACTTTGTGAATCTTGTGACTGAGGTGATTATTGATGACGGGTGCTATGATAAATGTGGAAGACCCTTTGGAAGTTGTGTTGTTGAATCAAGATGAGGATGAGAAGGAAGGCTTGGTAGAATGTGCAAATGCTTTGCAAGGAATGGGATCCTATACATATGGGCCCCGTAAACTTTCCTTGGACCTTGAGAACCGGAAGACTCCACCAATAAAGCCCCCAACCGAGGAGCCACCAACATTGGAGTTGAAGCCCTTGCCTTCACACCTCATGTATGAGTTCTTAGGCCCTTGTTCCACATTACCTGTTATTCTTTCTTCGTGCTTAACTAACGTGCAGGTAGATTCCACCCTTGCGGTTCTTCAAAGGAGGAAGAAGGCAATAGGTTGGACTTTAGCTGATATTCGGGGTATAAGCCCCGCCTTTTGCATGCACAAAATCATATTGGAGAAAGATTCCAAACCTTATGTAGAATATCAAAGGAGGTTGAATGAGGCCATATAAGAGGTCATCAAAGAAAGAGGTCATTAAGTGGATAGATGCACGGGTTGTGTACCCCATTTCTGATAGTTCATGAACTTCGTCGGTACAATGTGTCCCAAAGAAGGGGGGCATGATTGTGATCACAAATGATAGAAATGAATTGATCCCCACAAGAACTGTCACCGGTTGGAGGGTATGTATGGATTATAGGAAGCTGAACAAAGCGACCCAAAAAAATCATTTTCCATTTCCCTTTCTTGATCAAATGTTGGATAGACTTGCCGGACGTGATTATTATTGCTTCTTGGATGGGTATTCCGGATATAACCATATTCTCATTGCTCCTGAAGACCACCAGAAAACCACGTTCACTTGTGCGTGTGGCACATTTTCATTCTCACGGATGTTGTTTGGTTTGTGTAATGCACCGGCTATTTTTCATCTGTGTATGATGGAAATATTTACGAATATGGTGGAAGACTTCCTCGAGGTGTTCATGGATGATTTTAGTGTTATTGTGGATTCCTTTGAAGAATGCTTGGATAATCTTGACAAAGTGTTGGCCCGATGTGAAGAGACCAACTTAGTGCTTAATTGGGAGAAGTGTCACTTTATGGTCGAGGAGGTCATTGTCCTCGGCCATAAGATCTCCAAGAATGGTATTGAAGTGGAAAAACCAAAAATTGAAGTGATATCAAAACTCCCTCCTCCTAATTTCGTCAAGGGGTGAGTTATTAGCCATTGTCTTCGCCATGGAAAAGTTCCGCCCGTACCTCATGGGTACCAAAGTGATTGTGCACACCGATCATGTGGCACTTCATTACTTGATGAATAAAAAGGAATCTAAGGCTAGGTTGATGAAATGGGTCCTTCTTCTACAAGAGTTTTACCTTGAAATAATAGACCAAAAAGGGAGTGAGAATCAAGTGGCGAACCACTTGTCCCGCTTGGAAGAGGGGGGGAGGCCCCATGATGGCCTTGAGATTAATGATTTGTTTTCGGATGAACAACTCCCCTCTGTGTCTTTGAATGGAATGCCTTGGTTCGCCGATGTGGCTAACTTTTTTATGACCGGCATTGTCCCGAGTGAGCTCTCTTCTAACCAAAGGAAGAAACTCAAACGGGGTTGCTTGGATTATTATTGGGACGAGCCATATCTTTTCAAGATTTGCAATGATGGTGTTATCCGGAGATGTGTTCCGGAAGAAGAGCAATTGAGTATTCTTGAAGCTTGCCATTCCTCGCCCTATGGTGGTCATCATGGTGGGGAAATAACTGCTACAAAGGTCCTAAGTTGTGGATTCTATTGGCCTACCTTGTACAAAGACGCTAGCGAGCTTGTTAGGCGTTGTGATGAGTGCCAAAGAGCTGGTGGAATTTTCAAGAAAAATGAAATGCCCCTCACAGCCATTCTTGAGATTGATATTTTGATGTGTGGGGCATCGACTTTATGGGGCCATTTGTGAGTTCATATGGGAACTTATATTCTTTTTGATGTTGATTATGTTTCCAAATGGGTTGAAGTTGTGGATTTTCCCAACAATGAGGCGCGAAGTGTGGTGGCTTTCTTAAAGAAAAATATATTCACAAGGTTCGGCACCCCAAGGGCTATCATTAGTGATGGGATTCTCATTTTTGCAAAAAAGCCTTCGACACTTTACTTTCCAAGTATGGTGTCAATCATAAGGTGTCAACCCTTTATCACCCCAGGCAAGTGGACAGGTTGAGGTCTCCAACAAGGAGATAAAGAGCATATTATCCAAGACTGTCAATGCAAACCAGACTGATTGGTCAAGGAAACTTGACGTGCTTTATAGGCCTATAGAACAGCATACAAGACTCCAATTGGTATGTATCCGTACCGGTTGGTATTTGGGAAAGCATGTCCTCTTCCGGTTGAATTAGATAAGGCCATGTGGGAGCTGAAGAAATTAAACCTTGAATGGGATGTAGCTGCCAATCTCCGGGTAGAGCAACTAAATGAACTTGATGAGTTCCGGTTCCATGCTTATTCCATCTCGTCCTTTTATAAGGACAAGATGAAGCACTTACATGATAAATATATCAGTAACAAGGACTTCAAAGAAGGTGACTTGGTTCTTCTATTCAACTCTCGGTTACGGATGTTTCGGGGAAAGCTCAAGTCAAAGTGGAGTGGTCCTTTCGAAGTGGTACATGTGACTCTTTTCGGTGCTCTAGATTTTAAAAACAAGAACGATGAGATCTTTAGAGTAAACGGGCACCAAGTGAAGAACTACCTTGGCAAGATTGATGATAGCAATGTTGCGGCCTTGATCCATTTCAAGTGATGATGGTAACATGCGTCATGCCGCGACATTAAATCAGGCGCTTCTTGGGAGGAAACCCATGTGTTTTTCTTTCTTTTGATTTTCTTCTTAGATTAGGCATTATTTGGGACTAACTAGTTGTGAATCATACGTAGAAATTGGTTGTGCAGTGCAGGAAATTGACAAGGAAAAAATTTGGCTAAGTGACAAAAGTTTGCAGACCGCGTGAGTACTTCGTGGCCGCACAATTCTGTGTGTGGTCGCATAGTTGAAATGAGCAAAATGCCAACTCTCTGAAGTTGACATGTCAAAATCCCTTCAGATTACGCGGCCGCGTTCAAATTTTCGCGGACCGCGGTAATTCTGCGACCGCGGTCATTATTTCGCGTACCGCGCCCAGGTGTTTGAAGTTGATCTACAAAAGGTAAAAGAGTGTGGACCGCGACAAAATTTCACGGCCGCACTCGGGTAAGGCGGTGGGTCCACTGGTTCTGAGTATAAATATGAAGTCTTGGTACTGTTGAAACTTTACAAACCCTATCACTTCTACATGTTATCATTCTCACCTCATCCACATCAAGTGTATATTTCCTACAAATTTTTTACATCTGGTATGTTCATTTCAATTATTTGATTTTATCTTTTTCTTTTATTTTCTTTTCTCCTTGTTTTATTTTTTTTTTAGTTAGGGTTAGATGCATGCCATAATGTCAAATTAATGCTTAATTGTTTCTTATATACATGTGGGTAGTGTTTGTATACCTAATAGGGGCTGGGTTAGTAATTTTGCATGGTTAATTGCTATAATTTTTTCACAATTAGTGAAAACCTTAGTTGTCAGTGTTCTGTAATGCCAATTTCATTTGAATTTTTCGGTCGCGGTCAATTTTCCGCGATCCGCAATAGGGTATGAGGCTGCGTCCAAAACTACGGGGTCCGCGATACCCTAACTTCAAAGCACTGAGGGTTGTTTAGCTTTCGCGGCCGCGATCACTTTTTTGCGGTCCATAGTTGATGTTTCATAGTCAGGTCCATGTTTTGCGGTCCTTGCTTTTAAGCTTCAGAGAGGCTAACATTTGCCTTCGCGGCTGCGTTCACTTTTACGCGGTCTGCAATGGGTCATTCACGGCCGCGGCCAATTTTTTGCGGTCCGCGTTTGCTAGTTTAGAGAGTCAGTAGTCTGAGCCTGACCTCTTTATGGCCGCGTTCACTTTTACGCGGTCCGTGGTGCCCTGTTCTGAGAAGCAGTGTTTTCATTTCATCTGTACTGCTTTAACACATAACTGAACCCCAATTCTAATTGTCTTTCACTACTTGTGTGTTGCAGAAAATGGTGCGTTCTCGTGGAAGAGGAGACACATCCAAGGGGAGGTCAGAATCCTTCGGAGGCCGGGGTAAAGGAAAGCAGACCTTACCCTTAGTAGCACAAAGGATAATAAGAAAAAAGGCTACCCTCACTAGACCTCCTGCCGAATCCTCAGACGCAAGTGAATACCTTCCATCCCGGGAGACTTCTGAGGGAGAATCTGCACAACAACAACAACCGGAGGTTCAATCAAAACCTTTCTGATTGGTCAATGAACCTACCTCCTCTTCTGGGTCGTCTGATGACTCAAAGGGAGGTAGTGAGGCTACGACACCATCTTCCCCACATGCTGCAACTCCGGCCTCAACAACTGCCCCTATTAATGTTAATGATGATGACGAGGTCCCGGATGACAGGAGAGGGGGTGATA
This sequence comes from Nicotiana knightiana, assembly GCA_005239525.1. NCBI lineage: Eukaryota > Viridiplantae > Streptophyta > Magnoliopsida > Solanales > Solanaceae > Nicotiana > Nicotiana knightiana. The sequence continues at coordinate 10,547 of ML423853.1, forward strand.
ATGTGGGTGGTCTTGCTAGATCAAGGAAGCCCGAGGTATGGGTGGATTGATTCGTGAGCGAGAAATCATATTTGAAATTTCGGGAATGGTGGACCCAAAGGTCGCTCACCCTTGAGCGACAGTTCATAGAATGAGACCTCCTTCCCCGTAATCCAAATGTCAAAGAAACAGTTTGGGGAGAGAAAAGGGTAGAAGTACTTCACCAGCAAAGTGGTGGATGCAAATGAGTACCTTGTAAAGGAATTCTATGCAAATGTTGCCCACATCAAAAAGGGCACCACTGTGACAAAGGACCTGAACTTGAAGATTCGGTTTGATGGCAACACTTTGAACAAATATGCCGATTTTGAGGATGTGGAATCCGTGCAATACTTGGAGAAGTTTACATTGGAGGAAGCAGCTCATCCATGGCTAGAAGAGATATTATCCATTCCAGGGACCACACCAGCATGGCTCACAGGTGGAGTCCCAATAGCTAGAAACACCCTTAGCTTTGAAGCCAAAGGGTGGTCCACCTTTGTGTGCAGCCGGCTTGATCCTTGCCAGCATGACAGTGTCCCCTGACTCACTCGGGAGATTCTTGTAGCATCCATAATGGCGGGGTATCCAATAAATGTGGGGAACCTCATGTCCTTCCACATCTCCAAGGCAGTCAGAAAAGAAGAAAGATCCTATCCCTACCCCAACTTCATCACGATATATCTCGAGGACCAAGGGGTAAAGAGGCACTATGACACAAAGGTGAGGCCTAAAAAGCCTTTCTCCTAGTATAGCCTCCAAGGACCGAACAACCCTAAAGAAAAAGGTAAAGCCACTACCTCTACTGGCCAGTCTGAAGAGCCAAGGGTAGTGGCCACCGGGTCAGAGCCTTCCACAGCTGAGGATTCTTCAACTGTCATGCCTCCTCTCTCATCCGGGCCATCTGTCACTGTTCCATTATCTGTGCCCTCATCTTCCACATATCCTCATACTGCATTGCAGGTTTCTCAGACACTATCCAGCATCAACAACTGGGCGCATGCAGCTACATCAAAGCTAGATGTCCTATCCAGTACAGTAGCAGCTCAAGCCTCAGCCTCATCACAGCTTCAGGTACCTCCATCAGTGGAGGATTCATTGAAAGAGCTTTTGGGCAACCAGAAGAAGCTCCTGGACAACCAGACAAAGCACCTGAAGACTTTGGATGCACATGGTAATATTATTAAGGATCTGGGCAAGCAGGTGAAAAAGATGAGGAAGACTTAGGCCTCAAAGGAGTCTGTGGAGAAGATGAAGAAGGAGGTAGAGAACATTGCCTCTGTTGGAGATATCCCACTGGACTTGCTTATGGAGGAGACAGCCCCAGCAGCCCAGGCAGCAGAGTATGAGGCATCAGATGCAGCAGTTGGCCAGTTTGAGGAGTCGGTTGCCACTACACATACTGCTGAGGAGCTGATCTAGATGATCAACAACCCTGTGGTCCCCCAGTAAGAGGATGTGGAGATCCAGTTAGAGGACCCGGAGGGAGCTGATGATCCTATGCAGTCTGAGGACCCCACTCATATGTCTGACTCGATGCAGACAGAGACCATATAGGGAGTTTTCTTTACTCTATATTCCCTTCCCTGATCTTATTTTTATATTAGCATTAAGGACAATGCTATGTTTATTTGGGGGTGGTCCATTTTGATTTGATTATGATTTGATAACATTTGGTATGTAATAACTATGATACTATTTTTCTTTTTCTTTATTTATCGTTATTTTCACTTTTGGTATGTATATAACTTTACCATTCGATGTATATATTCATTTCCATTTTGTATATATTTTTTTTACTCCATTATTGTACATATTCATTTTACTTTCTGTAGTTTACTTCATAACTTCTTTTGTATTTTTCCTTAATAGTTTAGCTTCTTATTTCCTTCAGTAGCTTCTTTTTAAGTTTTGTAGATTATTTTTACATTTTGCATGATAAATAAGCCTTTGGTTTTCTTAATGCCACGGTTCTTTCCAAAGGTGGATGTTGTGTGAACCGGGTGGCTCTTCCCAACAATGGATGGTGTGACAACCTTTTTAAGGGATTGAGTCCATTTTCTTTTTGCTTTGATATATAGTAGTAATGAATAAAAGTGTCTCAAGCAGGCTTCACTTGGTACTAACACATTTACCTTCGACCTCATGGTTAGAGACAAGTTGATTGACAAAGAATAGCTCTAGTTGTGACATTTAGACTCTTGAGTTGACTAAAACAATCATCGAGTGATTTCTTTGAGCCATTTGTGATTTTCAATGTTAGTTAGGGTTGTTGTGGGCCCTCTACTCTGTTCTCTTTAACAATCCAGTAGCTTGAGAGGTGAGGTATTGAATTGCAAGTCCAAGTCATGTGCCAATAAGTCTAGAACTTGCTCTGAATATTCGTCTAGGCGAAATTCTAAGTGTAGCTCGACTTGAGAAGTGATTATAGGCTCTCCTTGGTCCAATTTAAACTTTGAAAGATTTCATAGCCTACCAATATGATATCCCTAGTCAACCCCTTTGAGCCTAAGCCTTTTTCATTCAATTTCCGCATTACAAACCTTTATCCGTTTTATAATGACCCTTTCTTGGCACCCAATCTTTCCTTAGCATTCATGAAGAATAATTGGCAAAAGCATAAGTTTGGGGAGAGACGAGGAATTTGAAAGTGATAAAAGGTTCAAAGAAGAAAAAATAATTTATGAAAAGGAAAGGTAAAGAAAAGGAAGAAAAACCAAAAAGAAATATGTCAAAGAGAAAGTGAAGGTTGAAGGGATTCAAAGAATGTAATGATGAAAGGCATGGAATGATGAGAAAAGGATAAAAATGATTGTCATGAGTAAGAAAGAGTGACGGTATGTCTCTCTAGTTCCCCTAAGGAAGAAGAAAAATGACTAAAAGAGTCAAGAAAGTATGAGCCGAAATGAGAAAATGGAGTGCTTAAGGAAAGATGAAACCATCATAGTTCGTTATGTCCTACCTTGATCCAAATGCCTTCATTACATCCCCGCTAAACCCCTATATGATTTCAAGTTGAGTGAGCTTGCATTAGTGGTGATTTACATAAGGGGAAAGCTTTTGGTACTTAGAGTCGGACTTGTGGCATTCTTTTGAGAGATGAGCGCACTTCTTCACAATCCTTGTTTTGAGAGTTACATTCTAAAAAGTGAGATTTTCTCATGGGGAGTATAGGAGGAGGAGTTTGGGATCCACAATGACCTACGTGAGAGAGAGTGCTTCCTTGATGAATTGAGTCAACTCTTGATGCTCTAGTGTCACATTAGAACTATGGAACTCAAAAGGTCATAACATGATGTTGTTGATAATTCGTTTGTGTTGAGGGTAATTGTTAGTCCCAATTGATGCTTAATGGAGTCACCTTAGGCCAGCTGAAATATCTTTTTTTTTCTTGTGGAGGTGGGAAGTACATTATTTGCTCGAGGACAAGCAAAAGCTTAAGTTTAGGGGAGTTGATAAGTAGGGATTTTAGCCTATTATTTTCTCTCTTTTACTTGTGTTTTGGTCCAAAAATACGTAAAGGTATTCCCGGAAACTAACTTAATATGTTTGCTTGAAGGGATTGTTCAAAATGAGCAAAAGGAGCCATATTCAACTCATAAAGGAGTCAAAACTTGAACAAAAACCAAGACTATGCCATAGATGAGAAACGCGTACCGCGCCAAGATTGTGCGGCCGCGAAAGTATCAACACAGCCGCGAACACTATTTCGAGGTCCGCAAAATGAAGAATCACAGAGATGGATTTTTGGGCTATAACACGAATGCGGACCACGTCAGAAAATTGCGTCCAAAAAAGTACCTGCGCGGCTGCGATTGGAATTCTGCAGACCGCGGTTGCTGAGATTCAGAGAGTTCACATTTCAAGCTAAAACAAGAAGTACGGTCCGCATTAGAATTACGCGGGCGCGGAAGTCTCCTATGTGACCGACCGCGATGAAAATTATGCGGTCCGAAAAACCATGCTCAACCCAAATCCAGAAGTTAAAAAAATGGATCACGATCAGAATTACGCGGCCGCGAAAGCAAGAGTGCGGTCGCGGTTAGAATTACGCGGCCGCGAAACCTCTACATGGGTATTTTTGTCCGAAATTTTCAGCTTAGTATAAATATAACTTTTTGTCAGTTGTAGGTTTTGTTATGTTTTTGCTGTGCACGTGAGACGGCTAGGTTTTCCCTTTTGGGAAATTTTGTACAAGATTAGTTTTTCATCTTTTAATCTAGTATTATGGATTTTATCTTCTCTTTATATTTGTTTTCTGCTATTTTCATGAGTAGCTAGACCCATAATGTCACGACCCAAAATCCATACATGACCGTGATGGCACCTATCGTGTTACTAGGCAAGCCTACTTCTCGAAATATTACTATTGATTGATTTTAAGAATTTAATAAAACAATGTCAACATTTAAATTTCTCATAAAATAAATCAACTCTAAGTATAATTAGCCCCAAACAACAGGGTGTCACTAAGTCATGAGCGTCTAAATCTATGAACTAAGATATATAACTGTCTAAAAGAAGAAATAACTAAAGGAGTAACAAGGTCCTGCGGACGCTAGCAGCTACCTTGCAGTCTCCACAGATAGCCGGCCTAAACTCAACGATCGCCGCCTTCCAACTCACCTGGATCTGCACATATAGTGCAGGGTGTAGTATGAGTACAACCGACTCAGTAGTAACAGAAATAACTAAGGAACTGAGTAGTAGTGACGAGCTAAATAAAACAATCCAATTATTTATTTTCACAATTAAAAAATAAACAGAAATAAATAGGTAAATTCCATAACTCTATAAATGCCACAAAGAAATTTAACAGATAAATGCAGCAACCACACAAATAAATAATATCTCACCGCAGTGTCACTTCTTTACTCATCACTCGCACTCAACACTCAACACTCAATACACTCAACTCCGGAGGGTCTCCCAAAGCCCAAGCTCTAGGCACAGACAGCTCATGTACCATAATATGCTCTAAGCACGGACAGATCACGTGCCAAAATATGCTCTAAGAACGGACAGCTTACGTGCCATAATATCAATACCTGGATCCGCACGGACAGCTCACGTGCTATGCAGACAGCTCACGCGCTATGGTATCAATACCTGGACCCGCACAAACAGCTCACATGCTACGCAGACAGCTCACACGCTATGGTATTAATATCCTCACAACCAGGTCCTCATATCACTCAATCATCTAAGCACAGACAGCTCACGTGCCATAATATCAATACCTGTATCCGCACGGATAGCTCACGTGCTACGCGGACAGCTCATGCGCTATGGTATCAATACTTGGACCCGCACGGACAGCTCACGTGCTACGTGGACAGCTCACGCGCTATGGTATTAATATCCTCACAAACAGGTCCTCATATCACTCAATCATGTACCTCACTAGCCTCATCATTATCAACAAATAAGGGAACACAACCCACATCAAGTATCACAGCATATAAACAAATAATTGAGACTGAGGTAAACATGTACAATACTTTCTATGAATGAGTACAAATAATATTAGCATGAATGAAGCCTAAACGTGATCATGAAGGCAGACAAGTTCAACGACAAGTAAATGCATAAACACAGATAATAGTTATTAGGCCTTACAGTCTCACGGGACGGACCAAGTCTCAATCCCTCGAGGTATACACTCACACGCCCATCACCTGGCGTGGGTATCACCTCCAAACAATCACATGATATCAAATTCTCTGGGTTTATACCCTCAATTCGAGAGTTAAAACTGTTACTTACCTCAAACCGGATAAAATCGTAGCCCACAATGCCTTTGCCTCTAGAATCGGCCTCCGATTGCTTCGAATCTAATCAAAATCATATTTATATCATCAATATATACTAAGGAACAAAGCCCACTCGAAAATTATAAAATTAAGCACAATTCCCGAAATTGGTCAAAGCCGGCCTACGTCTCAAAATCTGACAAGAATTACAAACTTAGAAATCCCATTCACTCACGAGTTCAACCATACCAAATTTATCAAAATCCAACCTCATTTGGTCCCTCAAATCCCCAAATCAAACTCGACCCTAAAATCTTCAATTAAAGTCTTCAACAAGCCCATTTTGCCCGTACATATCCTTTTTATCCTTAATAGATTTCATCATTGGCCTTTAAGCCCCAATCTAGGTTATATGATTCAATAATTAATCATTATTAAGTTATTGAAGCACTAGAATCACCAACCATCCTAACAAGATTCAAAAAAATTCGCTATTCATCTTTTTCTCCATTCAAGAACCCTAACTCACAATACCTATTTCAAGGACTAGTATAATTCTTCAACCAATTGGTACTTTCTACTTCACAATACATTCCAAATACTTAATCCATAGTTGTATTTAAGTGTAGGGTGGAGAATTTACCTCTTGTAGATCAAACCCTAACTTGAACCCTTTTGAATAATTCTTGATGATTAGAGAAATTCCTATGAATTTCAATCCATGTAGATGTTAATACTTCCATTAACTAGTGTTAATCCATTATAAAAATATCATAAAACTCACCTTTGATGTGTATTTGGATTGAGGGTGCTCCACCTTCTCTCTAGAATCCAAAACTTATCCCAAAAATGTTATCTTTTTCTCTCTCCCCAGAAACTCACTTGATTTATAGAAAATGAGTTGCGTAGGCTGGCTGCGTAGCCTATGCAGATCGGCTACGCACCTTAACCCTCCCTGCACTTCCATTGTTTTTGCCTACGCAATGGTGCGTAGGCTACGTAGACTCGCGTAGCTGTTCTGTCACCATATAGTAAAAAGGTCATAACTTCTTGTAGAAATCTCCAATTTATGAATGGTTTGATGAGTTGGAAACTAGACTCAAAGAGCTTTAATTTGATAGGTTATAACCATATAAATCTTCATATATTGAGAGTTATGCTCGTCTGAAGTTTGATCTTGTGCAAACTCACTTGAAACTCACCCGAGGCCCTCGGGACCTCAACCAAACACGCCAACAAATCTCATAACCTTATTCAAACTTTCATCCAAAACAATGCCAAAACACCAAATTCATCTCGGATTCAAGCCTACGAACTTAGAAATTTCTAAATTCCACCAATGATGTCGAAACCACCCAAAACACGTCCGATTGACCTGAAAATTTGCACACACATCCAAAATGACACTACGGACCTGATACCACTTCCGTAATTCCATTCCGACCCCGATATCAAAAAGTCAACCCCCCGGTCAAACTTCCAAACTCAAATTTCTTATTTTCGCCATTACAAGCTTAATTAGCTACGGACCTCGAAATAAATATCCGGACACACCTCTAAGCCCAAAATCACCATACGGAGCTATTGGAATTATCAAAAATCCATTCCGGGGTCGTTTACTCAAAAGTCAATTCTCCGGTCAACTCTTTCTATTTAAGCTTCGAAGTGAGAATTTTTTCTTTAATTTAAATTCCAAATCTTCCGAAAACTAAACTTGAGCACACACGCGAGTCCTAATACATATTGTGAAGATACTCGATACCTTAAGTCATTGAATGGAGCATAAATTCTTAAAACGACAAGCCGGGTCGTTACACATAGCTAGGGTTGTGACCCAACCCTAGTGTGGGTATTTAATGGGTATTGAATTTTAGAGCTTGATTGTTTATGGATTAGTAATATTTAGCCTAGTTCTTGCTAGAATTGTAGAATTAGTGGTTGCAAACACTATTTCATGCCTTTATTACTTGGTCTCTTCTTGAGAAAGAGGGACTAAGTCTAGGAAAACCAGGCTAACAAGAATTGGAGTGAACTCAAGAAATTGATAGCCCCAATTAAAGGGTTAAACCTAGAGATAGTAATACACGACTTGAACTAATATCACTTGTATTACATGAATACCTATTTGGACTTGAGAAAGCTAAATTGGGAAAAATCACTCAAACCACCGAGAGGTATAGAGTGAGTACTTGGGTGTTATAGTTATATTACGATCCCAAATTGATAAAGCTTGCCCTAGATTCTTGCTACCCGTTAGATACCCACCTAGGTAGAAGTCGCTACCCTAGCCTCCTTAAACACTTGAAAACCAACATCAAAAAATTTGTACTTACTTTTAATCTTTGCATACAATAGAATAGAATTAGAAGTAGAATCAACACCAACAGTGTGGAAGTACAATTAGGAAAAAAACCCGCATCTGGACTTAGATAAATACCTGAGTCCAAATCAATTAAATCCATGTTGAAATCGATCCTGACCTTGTTGGGTAAAACTGCATCGACCATCCTCGCTACTCAATAGTAGTGCAGGCTCGGAACCGATCAGTCGCCCGGCCACGATTGAGGAGAGGACCTTGTTGAATGAGCGATTCCCACTCAATGCACATGCTCAGCAATTGGTCGGGTTAGGTGATGGATCCACACTTCCAGATGACGAGGTTATTAACACACCGGAGCAGTCCGAGGCTGAACCAAACCAATCAGATGAGGACGATGATGATGAGGAGGAGGAAGCACATAAAGAAGACTGGGTACCCTCAGAGGATGAGGGCGACGATGATTTGTGATCAGGGAGTTCTCCTTACATCCTACTCATTTGTCTTGTTTTGTCATTTTGTGCATGCACTAAGGACAATTCATGATTTAAGTGTGGGGTGGGGGATTGTACATATTAATTGTCTTAGTATTTGTTTGGTTCATTTTAGTTAATTGTTTTAGTATTAGCTTAGTTAATTGATTAAGCTATGTGTTTTTAGTTATTTAGTGTTAGTTAGAAAAATAGTTTATTCATTTAGTGTTAGTTAGGAAAATAGAAAAATATATATATAGAAAAAAAATAGAAAAATTTGACTCTTCCCAACGATGGATCTCCTAGACAGTTTTCTTGAGGAAGTAAGTCTAAAGAAAAATACCAAAAAGATTTTTTTTTGTAGGTAGTGTAATAATTCCCTTTTATTTTTTCTTTGGGCCGCGGTTCTTTTCCAGAGGTTTTTAGTTGAACGGGATGTAGTTTATTTTAATTTTTAGGAGTAGGAACCACGGAGCTATGCATTTAAGTATAGCAATATCTCTTAGCTTGGTTATGCCTTGAGAATAGGTAGTAACTTAAATCTTAGATTCTTAATTTTGCTTGTGATGCTTAGGCTCGGTTTTTTACTCTAGCATAAGTACCTTAAATCGTAGATTCTTAATTTTGCTTAACTGCTTTGACTGGAGTATCGCGATGGAACCAATCCTGAGTGAATTATGTGCCATGTCTCTATGAAGTTTTGTATGTATTCTGTGCATTGAATTTAATGTCTATAACTTGCCTCGTGTGTGTGTGAAGTGAAATAGTAGTATTGTTCAATCTAGAAAGTGATATAGGTGTTTCTTTGTTAAGCCGGATATATAAAGTTTACCCACCTAAATGTATGTATCGTAGTTAACCCGTTGAGCCTCTAATCCTGTTTCTTTTGTAACCACATTACAAGTCGTAACCCTTTGTTTTAATAGACCATATAATTGAACCTTGTCACCTCCCATGAGCACTTTAATTATGAGGAATTATGAAAAAGTCAAAGCGTGGGATAGGGGTTGGCTATTGAGTGGAACAATTGAAATAAGGAGAAAGGTGCATTGTTTTGGGAAAAAAAGTTGTCAATAAAAGCCACTTGATAAAAAAGAGTGGAAAAAAATGATAATAGTGTATTGTATGAAAAATAAGTCTTGATGATGGTGCCTAGTGATATACTTGTGCTTAAGGAAATATGGGGTAATATAAATTAAAGTGAAGCTGAAATGTTTGGTTTGACATAAGTATGGGCTGTGTATTAGAGTATATGTATTAAAGTGCTTAAGGGAGGTGTAGTCACTCATATCCAAATGTATACTACTCGAACCGCAGCCTACATTACAACTAATGAAAGTCCTTCTTGATCTTAGACTGAATGAACTCGATTAGTACAGTACTACACTATGGGCAAGCCTATGGTGCATCATTTGTGGCATATGAATGTTATTTCTGAGAGAGAGTGAATTTTGTCTATCTTGAGTTCCTATTTTCTTAAAATTCATTGTGTGTGGAACTAATCTCTTTGATTAAGTGAGGGAACGTGATTCATAAAAGGAAGGTAATGTTCTTGACTTTCATGTTAAGGTAAGTAAGTGAATTGTGAATAAGGCATGGTATTTGTGAGTCAAATTTGGAGGCGAGGATGTCACACCTTTGTGTTTAAACTATTTTAAAGATTCTTGGTATAATGAGTTAAGGGAATTACTGTAAGGCTCCGAAAAATTTTGCTAAGCGATATAGGATTTCGGGGTGCCAGGTAGACTAATTATAATATTTTATATGCTATAAATATGATGTAAGTGAATTGGATGTGGTGAATAAGTATATGATTCATATAATAAGTAAGGTGGGGTCAAAGGGGAGGCCTAACTCTAAGCCAAATGAGAAAATTTCATAATAGGCTAAAATTCAAAAGGTACTTGCACTAGTCCACACTTTGAACAAGTATATCTAAATATATATAAGGTATATGTGAAGAACCTATAAAATTAAAGTTCTTCGAGTCTATATTCCAACGCTTCAAACCGTTCGTCATTTGGACATTCCTACACAAAGTTATGATCAAATACCAAAATCTGGAAAAATGCGATCATGTGTCGAATCTGCGATCGCATTTTTGTCGCATTTTTGACTCTGCGATCGCAGATCTGTCGCAAATTAGGCCAATGTTGCCCAGTTTTGGGAACCTATTTTTTGATGCATTTTTTGGCCCACATTCTTGTTTTGCGGTCCATTTTGCAATCACAAACCCTGTTTCAGAGGCTTATTTTTCCTATTTTTATAACCCGGTCCTATTTTCATAAATAGGTTTAGGGGCTTCATTTGGGGTCATTTTCTACTGATTTTATAGAGAGATGAGATCATATAGAGAGATAAAGAAGGGGCCTAACTTCGTAATCACCTAAATCTTGCTCAAGCCTTCAAGAATTAAGGAAGATAACCTTAGATTGTCCTTCATCCGGGTAAGTCCTACTCCCAAAAATTTCATGCAAGAGGTTAAGGGTTCAAATATGTTGTGAGGGTTAGAAATATGCCATGCATGTGGGACTAAGTTGTAGTATGTGATATTAAAGAACTAATTTGGGTAGTTCATGTTAAAATTTGGTTGAGGGAAGAAGGGATTGCCATTTTTAAACCCTGTAGTCTACTTCACATGTTAGGTGTTTGATGAAATTCTTAAGAGAGTTACACCATGGGTAATCTTCCTAACTATTAATCGATTTCCGCTATCTCCTTATAGATTTTTATTGCTGGAGGTGTTGGTGTATTTTATAACTTAAGGAAAAGCTCTTTGAGGTATGTATGGCTAACTTTAATCTTTATAGAGTCACCTTGTTACTGTCCCAACATTCGGTATGAATTCCTGGCTTGATCGTATTTGAATCGATTGTCCTATTGTGATGAGGTGAAGGATCATGTTCTCTGAATGCCTTAGTTGATTACCATGTCACCATGCAACTTGATATTGTGAAATATGATTCTTTGTGCTTACCCTATCATGTGCAAAACTCGTTATATGCTTGAACTTATCTGTATGAAAGGAATTACTACTAAATGAACGAAAATGGTAACGAACTCAATTATTGAATGTATCCAAGTGCTAAAGGTTGTGTAGCAAATGATGGGAAAGAAATGTGAATTGATTTAATTAAGCTAAATGGTTATGGCGTACTGTACATGACTCACTGTTTGGTAAAGATTATTGTGCCCTTGATTTCACATGGTTGTTCGATTGTTATGAATTTATACTCTTGATGATAGAAATCCTTGTGATTGAATTGTTGTTGCTATCTAAATGATGTCCGGTGGGATCGGTTTCATGCCGCAATAGAGGAAATAAGGGTGGATTATTGAGAAGGAATAAGGGTGGAATCTGATTGTATGGTGGCATCGGGTTGCACGCCGCAAAAGAGGAAATAAAGGTGGATTGTTGAGAAGGAATAAGGGTGGAATATGATTGTACGGTGGGATAGGGTTGCACGCCACAATAGAGGAAATAAGGGTGGATCGTTGAGAAGAAATAAGGGTGGAATATGATTGTACGGTGGCATCGGGTTGCGCGCCGCAACAAAAGAAAGTGTGAAATAAGGAACTGTGAAACTCTCATTTGTGTCCTCTGTATTTCTGTGAAATATTTGTTTGGTTTCCATGACTGCCTTCTATTTGTGCACTATTTGATTCTACTTAGAGTGAAGTTTTTTCATACATACTAGTACTATTCAATGGTACTAAGGTCCCTTTTGCCAGGGGCGCTACATATTTTAAATGGATGTAGGTGGTTCTGTAGAAGGTAGCGCTGATCACTAATAGTGGTGCCTTCCCTCCATCTCTTCAGCAGTCTTGGTGAGCCCCACTTCCTCTCGGGGCTGTGTGTAGTTCATGTTGACTCATTTTGTTTATGTCGTTTCTTTTGAGGTATAGCCGGTAACTTGTTACCGGAAAGTCTATGTATTCTTCTCCGTACTCTTAGAGGCTCCGTAGACACTATGTGGGTGGTAAATATATTTTGGGTAGTTGTTGTACTTACTCGCAATCTTGGCCCCGTATCGGGAATGCTGTATTTAGTATGTATATTTTGGTAAGATCTAATGTGAAAACGTTAAAAGAGGGAAAATGGACTTTATGTTTTGAATCCACATTTTTTATTTTCTCTTGATATTTCATATGAATAATGTATGCTATAAACACCGAGAAATGCGTTGGGTAGGAAAGGCAAATCAGGTTCGCTTGACCAGGTTTATTCGGTTAGGCGCCGGTCCCGTCCCTCGGTTTTGGAGCGTGACAAACTTGGTATCGGAGCCTAAGGTTTTAAAGTGTCCTAGGATGTCTCAGAGCCGTGTCTAGTAGAGCCCTTCTTATCGGTGTGTTGTCGACCACATATATAATTAGGGGGCTACATGGACATTTAGGAATTTCACCCTTATTTGATACTCCAATCGTGCAATAGAGCTCAAGTTAGGGAGTTAGTTTTCTCTCCAAGCCTTACTCTCAAAAGGAGTAATCATGATACCATAATCCGCAAATTTGAATCCATAAGGAGGGAGTGATCCCACCATTGAGTCTGAGGGGATTGCCCAAGGACTTGTTAGGAGAATGTATTGAGCTGTGGAGGGATTGGTAGAACCTATCGCTAAGAGGGGAGTGTCCTTGTCCCTGTTGATGTCACTGCACCACCAAATCCTATAGTATATCAGCATGGTACCAACGTACGTTAGGGATGTGGAGACGAGGGGCATCGATTCAGCTATTGCCTTATCAACCTAAGGTCACCAAGTAAGTCACTCCTCAGCACAACCAACGTACTCTTGTTGTATATGTACATCCATATTGAAGAAATTTGATCACGCTCAACTATGTATTATAGAAAGACTAAACGGGCGCTGCAAATATAATCTGGGGTATTACGACCAGAGTCGATCCCACAGGAAATTTACGTATCAATCAGGCCGTTAGAATACGAAAATTTTACTTAATCAATTTTCTCAAGACTTTTGAATATCAATTGGTGATTTTTTACTATTTCTACTAACAAAATTAATAAACTAACGATTAACTAACAATATGATGTAAACAATTATAATAAAGGCCTAAGGTTATGGTTTCCCCTGTCGGTGAACTTTTTTCTTGGATACTTCCTATAGTTTGATTAGTTGTCTCTATCAATCATGAACACTCTATCTACCATAAATCTCTCTCAAGTAATTATGATAATTTACTAGACACACTCTCTCAAGTTACGCTAGCTAGATTGCATTACAGTTCACTTTAGATTGCACCCGAAGTATCGTTATTTCTAATCCAACTTCTAAACCCTCGGTTATGACTTTCGTCTATACTCCGGGAGTGATGTTGTTCAAACAACTACCTAAATATGCACTCTCTCTCAAGTAGATACATAATAAATAGGAACAGCTAATTGAGGGTCCTTCAATCAACTACAACAAGAACGTAGTTGAACAAATAGAGTTTAATCAAGCCAATCAAAGATATATTAATATCACAATAAGTTCATCCCCCAATAGGTTCCACCAAAACCCTAGAGTAAGGAAATTAGCTACTCATGCTCATAATAATCAAATCCAAAATAACTTGCATAAATAAATTACAGAGTAATGAATAAAGAATGTAAAAATCAATGTTTTTGCTTTGTTGAGTAGTATTCCACAAGCTTCTCTTGTCTCTAATGGCATCTCCCCTTTCAAAGTTGTATTTTTGGATCTATTTATATGTTTGGGACAAACCCTAAACGTGTAAGAGACTTCTGTTCAAACCGGGAAACACTTAAAATCTTCAAAACTCGAATTGGGCCGGACCAGGGACCAAGCTTTATGGCCCAAACACCCGGATAAAGCCTGGCCAGGCCTGGCATTAGGGCTCAAACGCCCCCCAAACGCCTGGTCCTACCAGGCTTTATGGCCCAAACTCCATGATAAAGCCTGGTATGACCAGGCTTTACAGCTCAAACGCTCGGCTATAGCCCGGTTCACTCCTTTACATCTCTTGAGCGTATTTTTGATGTTTATGTATCCATTTAGCTCGGCTTCCATCTCCAATTCACCTACACATGAAATAGACTCCATTATGCACATACAAAGTGTATTTTTATCATTAACGCACATAAAATGTAAGGCACATAATGTGTTAAACCATGAATTCTAACCACACATCAAACTTTCATAGGCATGGTCTTAGTAAATGTTGAAGTCACAAACCATTGCATGCACCTACTCTTTGAACGAGATTCAATATTTTTTGAATCCACTCTACCGCAAATTTTCTTATACGCAATCTCTTATGACATCGAGCTCTATAATCATGTCCTTGAATTGAGTTGTAGCTATAGAATTACCATTTCCAGTATGCCTTTCTAAACTCTAACAAGGGACTATACCCGAAGAATTTCTTACCGAATGAATGGATGGACAATTCCAGTATTTTCGCACAAAATAAAAGGATATTTTCACTCGACCATTTATTCTTCTCTATTTGAAACCTTATGCCCATTTTTTTCTTCTTCAAGTTTTTGCATCATCTGAATGTTGAGATAGTGTCATAGTGAAGATCTTTCCTTGTGTCATCATCATCTCTAGTATGGTAGTGCCCTCGCTCTATCTTTGTTGAGGCTTTTATTTTGGCCTATTGGTCGGAATCGGCAAGTTTTTTATTTGTTTGGCGAGAATCTCCCTCTTCTCCGGTAGGTTATTTTCTGAATTTGGTCTGCTCAATTACTTTTAAACATTATTAAATCTCCATAGAAGTTGGGGTTCGTTGAGCCTCTATGTAGTTGGATCATGCTTCTTATTCTTGTTTCCCATCTTATTCTTGAAGGTTGTTCTTCTTCTGGTTGTAAGGAAGACGAGCATTTTCGCTCTCCTTTGGTTTGCATAATACTTATTTGAGTGTCGCTATATGTTAATTGCTCTATGTTGCTACGAATCCAACTAATTTTGATGTTTGTAGTGGCTCCCCTAGCCGTGAAGCTATTCAGTTTACTCCTAAAACCTCAAATTCCCTTTTTGTTAGTTCATCTGACATACCCGGCTTTCCCCTAGTTGATGACCCATTTCTCAGTTCCAATTTCGAGGGCTGAAGAAAGAGCATAATTGTGTCCCTGGTATCTAGAAATACAATTTCTTTTATCAATAGTAATCCACCCAAACTCTTTACCAATTCTGCTGAATACAGGAAATGGGATAGATGTAACAATACCTTTATTTTCTGGTTAACTAGTTTTCGGTCCTCTGATATACTATTCTGACATAACTAAAGAAAGATATAGAATTATAGGTGGAAAGACAAGTCAATCCATCCTCTTACTTTAACTACGAATCTACTTCATTCACTATCAGCTATATTATCCCTTCTCAATCATATTCCCTTAGAAGTGTTATCCTTAAAGGTTGAACTCTGAACCAGAAAGAGTAACTCTAATTTTAAAATACTTCTAGATATCTGGTCAATGGATTAATAAATGCCACAAATTACATGGATTCCCACTTCACTTCAAGTTAATCAAGCGTTGATAGCATGCCGCAATTTCTGCATCATCTATGCATGTGCTAACCTAACAATCCGCTTCCCAGTCTAACTCTCGCTTTTAGTTTTGGGGCTCACCAAGGAGCAACACACCTAGTAACACATTCATATGTCTGGCCTTTCTCTCGGCCAAGTCTTATAGTGTCTCCCAATTTGGTTGGTAATAACTAGTTGTGTAGAAGTGTGTTGCAGTGCTTCATTGTGAAGTAGAGCTGCTAAACACAATTGGATTTTTAAATTCTGGAGCTATACATCATGTGACTATATGCGGAGATCTTCTTTCAAAAAGTCGCGTAATCCTTTATATTACCACACTTCCTAGTAGTTACAATGTAAAGGTCACTTCTATAAGCTCTCTCACTTTCTTTTCATTTTCCTTGCCTCATATGTTGTTTACCCATAATCTTCAATGCGATATTATCTCAATTTCTCGACTAGATATCCAACTATATGATCTGATTTAATTAACCTCACTTTTATGTACTCTACAAGCGCCCTGGGAGTGGGCAAATATTTCCTTTACTATAGACTTCTAATGTCTTCAACTCTGTTTAAGCTTGTTGATTCCAAGTGGTGCTCTTAGTTGTGCTGCCTTATTATCAATTTTCATCTGGTAACTCTCCTTGTGAATCTAATTTTATGCCTTATGGCATCAAGGGTCGGGGTATGTTCCTTTTGTTAGGATAACAGATATTGCTCCCACTCCTTGTGAGATTTTTTCCTGTAACAATCATCTACCTGCTCCGTTTGTCCCTATGACTAGATAACTCAGGTTACTCGTCTTCGATAAGTGCATTACGACTTCTCACCCTTTCATAATTATTCATATGGTCACTTCGAGGCCTTATTCTACACTAACTCGTAATGATTTTAATTACTTTCTCGCCATTGTTGACAATTTTCTAGGGCTATGAGGGCTTGTATCATGGGTTCCAAAAGTAATGATTTTCCTTAAAGTTCAAGATTAAATTGCCATGATTTTAAACCAAAGTGTGTCCCCTTTTAAAAAGTCATAAATGGGTCGGAATTGATGAGGTTATGTAGCTCTCTGCTCAGTCGGATCCTAGGAGTATTGACAACGTCATTGTCATGTATGGGAATTTTGCTACCTCTGGCATTCCACCGCCTTAGGAAGGGTTAGATTGTTCGAATTATGATAATCTCATAAGTAGATGAATTTTTTTCCATCCTCATGCGCTTGTGGCATAAATTCTTTGTATCGCTTATTGTTAGGAGTGAAATCAAATTCCACGTATTTCATTTGCGGCCTCAATCACACCCATGTTGCAAGAGTCTTACCATTTGAGCTCAACTACATACCTTATACTCAGGGACACAACTGGTGTATCCTACTTGATCGCTTCTTTAAAATCTCAAGTTTACATACATGGCATCCACCTTATCTAAGAATACTAGATACCATTATGCTTCATTTATCTGATAATTGATGTAGTCACCTGGATTAAACTATGTCGACATCGTTAATAGAAATCCTCGTGTCTTTTAGCATATAACCTCATGAAATACTCTGCTCAGCACATTAATGGATTCCTGAATAATTCCAGCCCAATCTTGAACTCCGTTGATCCTTACTGTATTAGGTCTATTTGGGATTGAAGGTTCAAACATGTCAAAGCCACCCTGTGATCTCATATATTCAGTAGGTAATTTTATGGTCAAATTATTATGGCACATCTTAGAGTAATCGTGAAGGTCACCACTGGTTTAGTTTGGGTGTTCTCATAGAGATTTAGAATTCAGGAGGGTGAACCGGTTATTCTCAAAAATTTCCCCTGTAGATGTTATGTGAATTGATAATGAAGAGTACATAAGCGCATTTCCCATTAGGTCGCACTAGGAGTATGATGTTTTTCTGTAGTTGTTGTTTAACCAAAGAATTAGACCCTTTGACTAAAGCTTATTTTTAAGATGAATACGGGTTACTGATAATCAAGGAAATGGAGAAAAATGAATAACAGACAATATTGCAGAAATATAGAAAAGCGAAGTCAGTTATATTCGAGAATCANAACCATGCCTCTCTCCTGTTTTGATCAATTTGAGTTTCCCTTGGCTGATAAGCTTGAGGGTTTACTAAATCGTGCCTCTTTGTATCGTACCTCTTCAAAGGATCACATCCAGCTGTCGCGTTTTCCTGTGTCCACGTGACTGGCTGAGTTGTCAAAAGCTGGCTTACGTGTGAAACTCTTTTTTACCAATACAGATAGTCCCCCCCACTTACCATATATTTAACGACTAATATTTGGTAAGTGGATATTTATTTATGGCGGGTATATTTTGCTGCCGCTTTTACTTGAATTATTGTATCCTTCTCTGCACCATAGGCATCGTTTGTCACTTCCATAATGCTCATACCACGTGTCCTTTTCGGATTGGTTCTGTATTTACTCGGCACCTTTTAGGGCTTTTTGCGGCTGTGCCAGTCCCGAAGTGATATCTTCAATTATGACTTTTCATCATTATTTTTCTTTTTTCCCATGTTTGACGGTTGTCCTCAAGTATAAATACCTTTCTTCTTTTCTTTGCTTCCACGAAACACTTTTCTAACTTTGTCTTTTGTAAAGAACTTTCTTCTTGCCTTTGTAAACATGTCTTCTTCAAACCAACCTCAGGGAGTAATAGATATTGAAAGTTTAACGCCATCTTCTGCTCCGACTAGGAGTCGGAGGGGTGGTAGACTTAGAAGTCTAGGATCCACTCCTTCGAGGGGATCATATTCTTCTCAGATAGTTCCTTCTCCTTCTAATAGATCTCTAGTTTCTCCAAGGTTTAGGGTTTCTCGGTCTAAGTCTAAAGGTAGAGGCGAACGCCTTTGTGAACCTGGAGTTGATGAAATTATCCATGCTGAGTTTGTTTTTGCTAGGGATAGTCAAGTTCTTGTAGACCAATCTTCGTCTCTTGAAAGTATCGAAAGGTATTCAACCCTTATAACTGAGGGTCAGATTTCCCTTGTTCGTAGGGAGTGCTTTTGGAGACCTGATTTCCCTGTATATTCTGAATAGTAATCAAAGAATAACGTCTTACAAGACGGAATATTCTTTTGTTTATACGTATCCTTTCACTCTAGGGTTTAGACCCCCCATTGACCCACTCATAATTGAGTTCTATCATTTTTTCAATATCGGCTTAGGACAAGTTGGTTCGTTTATATGGCGAGTTGTCGCATGTCTTAGGAGTTTGGCTTCTTTAGCCTCGGTTACTTTTACTTTCAACCATCTTATTCATATCTACTCTCCTACCTTATTTTGTGAAGGGGTTTTTACTCTGACTTCTAGAAGCAAAAGAGTGCTACTTACCCCTAGAGATGATAAGGATAGGGGTTGGTACCTCCGGTATGTTGCTATACCCACTGTTGGTTTAGTGGGTGAAGAAAATCTTCCCTTCCCTAAGAAGTGGAATCGTGCACGTGAGTATGCTTTAGCTCACATTTATTTAATTTTTCTCATTTTGACTTGAGATGTTTTATTAACACCGTATCTGTTTCTTCTTCTCTCAGCAATCATGAATACTGTTGAGAATGTCTTCGGTATTCGTGATTGGGTAGAAAAATTGTTGTTCGTTGCTCCCTTAGAAGAGAGATATTGGAAGTACCTCGCTGGGAGGTATGGTTGGCATGTAAAGACCCACGGTAAATGAAGCTCTTGTTCTTGCTTCTTTCCTTACTCGAGTCTCTTCTTTCTTTGTCGTTTAACTTTTTCCCTTTTAATAGGGTTCTCCGCTCGTGGGGTGTCTGCTTTATCTATCCCGAAGATGTCTTTGGATCAGGCCCAAGAAATCATTGTTAGTTCATCTTCCTCGAAGAGGAAGATTGGTGAGTCTCGTTCCGTAGAAGAAGAAGAAGAAAAAGATGCTTTAGTGCACAGGCCACGGAGAAGGCGGGTGGTTTTAGATGATGAACTTACACCCTTAACCTTGACTTCCGTGTTTGTGATTAAGCCTTCTGTCCTTGATGATGTTTCACATTCCCCTATTCATGAGGGCGTTGATCTCGCTCCTGACGATGTCCCTTTGGCTGCTGTCTTTCCTGCTTCTTTGAGAGAAGTTGTCTCGTCTGTTCCTTTGGCTATTTCGGTTTCTGTTGTTGCTTTGCCCGTAACTTCCTCGACTCTTCAACTCTCCGTGCCTGCTGCTTTGCCCGTGGCTTCTCCAGCTCCTCAACCCTATGTGCTTGTTGTTGTTTCATCTCTGCCTGCTTCCATGCCTTCCATTAGGGAAGTAGGGTCTTCTAGTAGAGAGATGCGGCAGGTGGTAATAGAGGTTCCAGCTGAGGGGAATCTTTTCAAGAAAACGGGTGAGCCCGAAGTGTGGCTCAAGCCTTTGATAGGTCCCTCTGAGAAAGCAAAGCTAGCTAGCCACGGTGCTCTTACATGGGCCAATGAGGTCGTGCATACTTCTTTGAAAGTATTATGCAATTTATCCTCTTTCATTTTCGTATATGAAATTTACCATATCTGACTGGTTTATTTCTTGTAGGTTAACCTTATAGGCATGGAGCTTATGAAGAGGATTTTAAACACGGACAAGGAGACAAAAGAGTTGCAGGCCGATGTTGATAACTGGAAAGCACAGTATGATAGCCTAAGGATTGACATGGATGCTTTAGAAGAGTAAAGGAGTACCTTGAAGCGGCAGATGAGACTCATGGAGGCAGAACTGGCAGTAGAGAAGGCTTCTTCCAGTCAAGCTGATAAAGACAAGAGTGTTCTGGAGTCTTCTTTCGTTGAGCAGTTGTCTCGTGCTTAGAGGAGATTAGAGACTTGAAAAACTTGTTGGGGAAGAAGGAGAAATACTCAGGCGAGCTCGTGCAATCACTCACTCGTACTCAAGAAGACCTTCGTAAGGCTTTAGACAAAGCTCAAACTTTAGATGAGTCAATTGTACCGTTAAGGGCCGCCCATGAAGCTGCGGAAGCGGAGAAGGACGGATTGAGAGCTGAGCTTCAAGTATGGGCAAAGGATTATGAAGATCTTGAAGAGGTGGCTGATGTCGATGTGATCTGGGCGTACATGAATTATCGCCTTGACACATTGATGGAAATGAGTCAAGAGGGTTTTGACCTTAGTGCAGAAATAGCTAAAACTAAGGAAGCCATGGAGAAGGCTCAACAAGGTCATAACCT
>ML423854.1:0-41589 GCA_005239525.1 Nicotiana knightiana
CACTTTAAGTGGAAAAACTCCCGTACCCCCTTCGGGGCGTATAAAAAAGGAGGTGTGACAATACTAACACTTCTTCTTAAGCTTGCTTAATTAATTATTTACATAGGAATAAATTCATAATGAAACTAAATTCGAGGAAATATCAAACCATCGAACTCACAGAATTCACATAAATATACAATTAATAATTACATTGAATTGTCGTATAAAAACAAGTTCAATAAATGTGATTCGAGGCATGACAAATAGCTGATTAAATATATGCCAACAATTATCCAATTCACTACACAATATGCCTAAGACATTAATTCAATATATTTTTCACATATAAGCCCGGATACGTACTCGTCACCTCGCGTACACGGCTATTCACATTTCACAAATGGCACATAAGACTCGATGCCTAAGGGGTAATTCCCCTACTCGAGGTTAGGCAAGACACTTACCTTTTTGAAGTTATGCCGGTATTCCAAAAATCTCCTTCTTTCTTGAATTGACCTCTGGACTGCTCCGATCTATCCAATTTAATTCTATAACTTCATTAAAATTCATCGGAAACAATTCCGGATAATAATACGCCGACTTAAAAATTTATTCCAAAAAGTTCATGAAAGTCAATGGGGGGCCCCGCCTCTCATAACCCGACATAATTTCATGAAATCCGAACACCCATTTCGATACGAGCTCAACCATACCAATTTTATCAAATTCCGATAACAACTCGACCTCCAAATCTTAAATTTTTATTTTTGGAAGATTTTGCAAAATCCTTGATTTCTTCCATTTAAATCCGAATTAAACGATGAATATAACCATGGATTTATGAAACATAAACGCTTTCGGATATAGGACACTTACTTGAGTTGAAATCATGAATAAATCCTCAAACGCCCAATAACCGAGCTCCAAAAATTTCAAAACGAAATGGCAAAATGACCATTTTTGGTCCTTATGTTTTCTGCCCAGAAACACTTCTTGTAATGACCTGACCGGTCGTTTGGTGTTCTAGAACCCCGTGCCCCTAAATGAGACTTTCCGTATTTACTTTTACTGATTTATAACTTGCGGGGATGGTGTCGCGCCCCGAAATCCCACCATCGGGCCGTGATAGCGTCTAACGTTGAACCCGCTAGACAAGTCAACATGTACAGTTAAACTAACATGATAACAACGAATTAACAGAATAAGCTAAAAATAGTTCACAACTTAACAACGGAAATAAATAAATTTTCAAAACTAAGTAAAGACAACATAATACAACGTCGCAATAATTTCCCAAAACCTGGAGTGACAAAACTCACGAACTGTCTATAGGAGTGCTAAATACAAAGTCTGAAAGGAAATACATGACTGTTTCTGAAAACTAGAGGAAGGACAAGGCATAAATAAAGAACTAGGGATAAGAGAGACGCCAAGGCCCACAAACGCCAACGGTATGCCTTAAAGCCTCTGGGGTGGACTGAAGGAGACTCCCTCAACGCTTTCCACTGGGTCCGGGTGCGGGATCTGCACAACAATAAGATGTGCAGTGTTGCATCAGTACAACCGACCCCATGTACTGAGTAAGTACCGAGCCTAACCTCGGCCGAAGTAGTGACGAGGCTAGATTTGACAACAAATGTTAACCTGTCATATTCTACAACATATATCGTGGAACAACAAAGCAGTGATAAACAAGTACATAGGGGAATACGGGAACAGACAATGGGATAACAGGTGAAATAGAGCAGTTAATTAAGCACATAGGAACAGACAAGAAGACTATTTATCAGAAATATGCTAATGAAACAAACATAATGTCAGAAATGTAATAAATGGCACGGCATCACCCTTCGTGCTTTTACTGTCTTCCTCATAATGCAATATACGATGTAAGATAATATGAATCATGGAACGACATCACCCTTCGTGCTTTTACTCTCTTCCTCACTATGCAATGTATCATGTATGACAATGTAATCATGGCACGACATCGACCTTCGTGCTTTTAAATATAAATCATGGCACGACATCAACCTTCGTGCTTTTAAATATAAATCATGGCACAGCATCACCCTTCGTGCTTTTACTCTCTTCCTCACTATGCAAATGTACAATGTAATCAATGTAAACCATGGCACGACATCACCCTTCGTGCTTTTACTCTCTTCCTCACTATGCAAATGTACAATGTAATCAATGTAAACCATGGCACGACATCACCCTTCGTGCTTTTACTCTCTTCCTCACTATGCAATGTATGATGTAATCAATGTAAATCATGGCACGACATCACCCTTTGTGCTTTTTCTCTCTTCCTCACTATGCAATGTATGATGAAATCAATGTAAATCATGGCACAACATCACCCTTCGTGCTTTTACTCTCTTCCTCACTATGCAATGTATGATGAAATCAATGTAAATCATGGCACAACATCACCCTTCGTGCTTTTACTCTCTTCCTCACTATGCAATGTATGATATAATCAATCTAAATCATGGCACGGCATCACCCTTCTTGATTTACACTCTTCCTCACCAATGCAATGACAATTATCAAAATGGCAAGGAATGCATCATAGTGGGATCACAAGTCATGATCACCCGGCAAGGGGAAAATATCAGTCATTATCATAACAAATTACCCGACAAGGGTCTCAGCTATAACAAAACTTTTCAAGTATATCCTTTACAGTTGGGTTCTCAATAGGACCATTACATCACAAGTTCATCAATGGGGAGTTTCAACAACAACCAACTTCCAAGTAGAGATAAATTCATAATACAATGGATATGGAGGTAAGGACAAGAATCTCATCAAAAATGGACTCACGGGCATGCTTGACACACAATGCATAGGTACTCGTCACCTCATCTATGCACTGGACATGATAAACACTTAGCACATAGCATACGATACTTATTCCCTTACCAAAGTTAGGCAAGACACTTACCTCGGGTCCAAAAATGGCAATCAAGCCTCTAACACCGCCTTTCCTTTTTTAATTCAACCCCGAAATAATAATATCTAGGCATAATTAACTCAATAATATCAATAATGACTCATTAACACAATCCCATAGCCCAAATATACAATTCCTAGCATTCTTCCAAAAATACCAAAATCTGACCCCGGGCCCGCTTGGTCCAAACACGAGGCTCGGGCCAAAAACCCGATCACCCATACCCCCACGAGTTCAAATATATGATTTGTTTTGAAATCTGACCCCAAATTGAGGTTGAATTACCCAAAATCCCATGAACCCTAACTCTACCCAAAACCCCTAATTTCTACTTTCTTTTAAGGATTTTAGGCCTAGATTCTAGTGATTGATGAAGACAAATGGAAGAAAATGGAGTTGGAATCACTTACCTATGACGCTATGGTTATGGAAGTCTTCAAAATCGCCTAAGGGGGAGTGGGGAAGAAGAGGTTTGAGAAGAAGTGGGTTAAATCTCGTAAGGTTTCTGTTTTGGACTATTAAAAATGACTAGGCAAAAATACCCTTCGCGTTCGCGGGCCCATGGCCGTGTTCTCGAAGGGTAAACAACCCTGACCTACGCGTTCGCGAGCCTAGGGCCGCGTTCACAAAGAACAACCTACCCATCCCCCAGACCCCCAGCCTAACACTACGCGTTCGCACCCCTGGGGACGCGTTCGCGTAGAAGTACTGTCCAGTGCTCCGCGTTCGCGTCACCCCCTACTCGTTCGCGTAGAGTAAAAACCTAGGCCACGATATTTACCCTTCGCGTTCGCGGGCCCTTGGCCGCGTTCGCGAAGGGTATTACACCAGACACCAGCAAAACATCAAAAACACCAGATTTTTCTACTTTATTCACCCCGTTAACTACCCGAAACTCACCCGAGCCCTCGGGGCTCAAAAATAAAAATACACACGACTCCCAAATCATACTATGGACTTATTCAAGTACTAAAACCATCGAAATAACATCAAAATCAATGAATTAAACTCAAAAATCCATATAATTCCTCATAACTTCATAAAGCTCAAATATTCTATTTTCGAACCGAAACACGTCAAATCAAGTCCGTTTTACACCAAACTTTACAGATAACTCATATAACACATATTAAACCTGTTCCGAGCTCCGTAACCATAATATGGGCCCGGTAACATAGTTTTCACATCAATTATGATTTTTAAAAACCTTTATTATTTTCAGAAAACAAATTTCTTTAAAAATTCATTTCTCGGTCTTGGGACCTCAAAATTCGATTCCGGACATACGCCTAGGTCCCATATTTTCCTACGGACCCTCCGGGACCGTCAAATCATGGTTCCGGGTCCGTTTACCAAAAATGTTGACCAAAGTCAACTTTAATCAATTAATTATTATAGAATCAACTGTTCAACACATTTCCACATAAAACTTCCCGGCTACGCGCTCGGGATATGCACGCACATCGAGGTGAGATTAACGGAGGCTTTCAGGGCCTCGAAACACAGTTTCTGCTAAATTACACAAGATGACCTTTTGGGTCATCACAATCTCCACCTCTAAAATAACCGTTCGTCCTCGAACGGACATAGAAAAGTACCTGAATCCGGGAAAAGGTGGGGATAACGGCTCCGTATATCGGGCTCGAACTCCTAAGTAGCGGCCTCAACAGGCTGATCTCTCCACTAAACACGAACCGAAGGATAACTCTTCGATCTCAACTGCCGCACCTGCCGATCTAATATGGCTACCGGCTCCTCCTCATAAGACAAATCCTTGTCTAACTGGACACCACTAAAGTCAAGTACATGAGATGGGTCCGCAGTATACCTCTGGAGCATAGACACGTGAAATACTGGATGCACGGCTGACAAACTAGGTGGCAAGGCAAGTCTGTAGGCCACCTCCCCTACCTTGTCCAGAATCTCAAATAGACCAATGTATCTAGGGCTCAACTTGCCCTTCTTTCCGAATCTCATCACGCCCTTCATGGGCGACACCCGAAGAAATACCCGGTCGCCTATCATAAATGCCAAACCTCGAACTCTGCGATCCGCATAACACTTCTGCCTGGACTGAGCTGTACGAAGTCTATCCTGAATGATCTTCACCTTGTCCAAGGCATCCTGGACTAACTCAGAACCCAACAATCTAGCTTCTCCCGGCTCAAACCATCCGACTGGAGATCGACATCGTCTACCATGCAACGCCTCATACGGAGCCATCTGAATGCTCGACTGATAGCTATTGTTGTAGGCAAACTCAGCTAAAGGCAAGAACTGGTCCCATGAACCACCAAAGTCAATAACACAAGCTCGCAACATATCCTCCAAAATCTGAATAGTGCGCTCGGACTGTCCGTCTGTCTGAGGATAAAATGCTGTGCTCAAATCAATTTGGGTGCCCAACTCTCGCTGAAATAATATGGGAGGTAAACTGAGTACCCCGGTCTGATATAATGGATATGGTCACACCATGCAGTCTAACAATCTCTCTCATATAAATCCTTGCCAACTTCTCTGCTGAATACGAAACTGATACTGGAATGAAGTGCGCTGACTTGGTCAGCCTATCCACAACGACCCATACTGCATCAAACATCCTCTGAGTCTGTGGGAGTCTAACGACAAAGTCCATGGTGATACACTCCCACTTCCATTCAGGAATCTGAATCTGCTGCATCAATCCACCGGGCCTCTGGTGCTCGTACTTAACCTGCTGACAATTCAAGCACCGAGCTACATAAGCTACAATATCCTTCTTCATCCTCCGCCACCTATAGTGCTGCCGCAAGTCCTGGTACATCTTCGCAACGCCCGGATGAATAGAATACCGAGAACTATGGGCCTCCTGAAGTATCAACTCACGAATACCATCCACATCGGGTACACAAATCCGTCCTTGCATCCTCAAAACTCCCTCAACATCAACCGTAACCTGCTTGGCATCTCCGTGCCTGACTCTATCTCTAAGAACACATAAATGATGATCATCATACTGCCTAGCCCGAATACGGTCATACAATGAAGGACGGGCCACGGTATAGGCCATAACACTGCCAGTCTCAGAAACCTCCAATCTCACAAATCGATTGGCTAAAGCCTGAACATCCAAAGCAAGAGGTCGCTCTCCGACTGATAAGTAGGCAAGAATACCCATACTGGCTGAATTCCGGCTCGAAGCATCGGCCACCACATTGGCCTTCCCCAGATGATAGAGAGAACGGTAATATCATAATCCTTCAGCAACTCTAACCATCTCCTCTGTCTCATGTATAACTCCTTCTGTTTAAACAAATACTATAAGCTCTTATGATCCATGAACACCTCGCATGGCACTCCATAAAAATAATGCCTCCAAATCTTTAATGCATGCACCATAGCTGCTAACTCCAAGTCATGAACTGGATAGATCTCCTCATGAACCTTTAACTGACGAGAAGCATAGGCTATAACCTTGCCATCCTGCATCAACACTGCACCAAGCCCAACCCGTGAAGCATCACAATACACGGTATACGATCCTGAACCTGAGGGCAACACTAACACTGGTGCCTTGGTCAATGCTCTCTTGAGCTTCTGAAAGACCGGCTCACACTCATCAGACCACCTGAACTGGGCACTCTTCTGAGTCAACCATGTCATCGGGGCTGCAATGGATGAAAAGCCCTCCACAAACCGGCGATAATAACCGGCTAAGCCCAAGAAACTCCGAATCTCTGTAGCTGAGGTGGGTCTTGCCAATATCTGACTGCTGAAATCTTCTTGGATCCACCTGAACACCCTCTAACGATACCATATGGTCTAGAAATGCAACTGAACTCAACCAAAACTCACTCTTGGAAAAGTTTTCATACAACTGACTATCCCTCAAAGTCTGGAGGACGACCCTAAGGTGCTGCTCATGCTCCTCTCGGCTGCGAGAGTATAACAATATATCATCATCGAAAACAATCACAAATGAGTCCAAATAAGGCCTGAATACTCGGTGCATCAACTCCATGAAAGCAGCGGGGGCATTCGTCAGCCCAAATGACATCACCAAGAAATCATAAGGCCCATAACGAGTGCGAAAAGCTTTCTTAGGGACATCAGATGCCCTAATCCTCAGCTGATGGTAACCAGAACTCAAGTCAATCTTGTAAAACACTAAAGCACCCTGAAGCTGGTTGAATAAATCATCAATCCTCGGCAAAAGATACTTGTTCTTGATAGTAACCTTATTCAACTGTCAGTAGTCAATGCACATCCTCATTGAGCCATCTTTCCTTTTTAACAAACAACTCTGGAGCACCCCAAGGAGAAACACTAGGCCTAACGAAGTCTTTACCCAACAAATCCTGTAACTGCTCCTCCAATTCCTTCACAATAGTGATATCGAGATACGATGCTTGAAGACCTCATAATTACTCAAAATAACGTGCCTCATCTAACGCCACCTGAAGTGGGCACCTACCTTGTAAGTTAAGGCTCCATAATTATAGCACGAAATTAGCAAATTACGCACAAACGATTAATTAGTTTATTTATTTATTTATTTATTAATATTATTATTATTACTCCTACTTTTATACATAAGTCTTTAACAAGCGTGACTTCCTACCAGTACTTATAGTAAAAAGAAACAAAATTTAATTCACAAGGGAAAATTTAAACACGAGAATTTCCATCACAAGGATCTCATCCTTACATAACTTCCATCGCGGCTCGAGGTCCGGTCTAAATATACCAAATCATTTTAACACGCGAGGATCTCGTCCTCGATTCTTAATCACAAGTAATATGCATATTGCCACTCGAAACATTCCCTTTCCTTCATTTAAATACTTTCCGTTAAGAAAAAAGAAATTTCAACACGTAATGATAAACACAGTTATTCCCATAGAATTTCTCAATACAAGTATTCACATAAGTAGATTTTTGAGTTACGAAGCTCAACCGAATGAGGAGCATATTAGAAGAATTTTATTAGATAAGCATAACCGAATTAAGTTCTGAAAACCATCATTTTATAATAATTAGAGATTGTTATTTTAGTGAAATCATTTAATGTAACGACCTCGTCCATACCATAGAAAATATATCAACAGATTGGGTCTCCACCTCTAGGAATCTGACCTCCACTTTCGACATTCCGACTCCTTTTTCCCTAGGTTGTCATGTAGTTGAGTTGTAGCTGCAATGGGGCACGTAGCCTGAGTGCTCTGATGAAATATGACTCTCCCAAGTCTAGGGCAATTTTTACCACCAGCCGACATAAAGTATCAACCTGTCCTGAGTTCGTCCAAAATACCCAGCTTTATCTCTTCCAAAAATTCCCGGCCTTATACATTCCAAACCAAAATCGACATGACACGCGGCCTCACAAACTATTCCTTGACAGTGGACTTCCCCCACGTGGCACAAAGTCATAGGTCACAATACCTGATAATCTACGATGTTAGACTTCACAGCTCATATAAATCAACCCCGTTGCTTTACTCTTATTCCCATGGTGTGCAATACTTCCTGGTAGCGGTCAAGAAAATCATGTGGGTCTTCAAAGATATACCACTGAAATGGAGTGGAACTTGTTTGGTAACTTGTCCAACCTCAATAAACGGACTAGTTCATCCTGCAACCATGGAGTAGCTATAAATCCTTCCGGAATCTGAACTAGTCCAACATATACTGACTGAGCTAGAACCTCAGCATCTAGATCCATTTGAGACTGTACAATAAGTGCTGATGTTCGAGATTTAGACTACGCTCTGCTTCTGTCTCTTCCCTTGATCGTAGCTGTCACTGATGCTTCATCTCTAGTTCGGTCGTGGACGCTTCGCGTGTTGTCGAGATTAGTGAGAGGACAAGAGTAGGTAAGTTCAATCATCAATGATAGAATAAATTCGCACGATGGAGATGAAGAGATGTGGAGTTATTACTAACTTTGCAGCCTCTGGGGGATAAATACAGACGTCTCCGTACCGATCCCCCAGACTCTACCAAGTTTGTTCGTGAGTTGTGAGACCTAAGCAACCTAGAGCTCTGTTACCAACTTGTCACGCCCCGAAATCCCACCATCGGGCTGTGATGGCGTCTAACATTGAACCAGCTAGAAAAACC
Source organism: Nicotiana knightiana (assembly GCA_005239525.1). Taxonomy (NCBI): domain Eukaryota; kingdom Viridiplantae; phylum Streptophyta; class Magnoliopsida; order Solanales; family Solanaceae; genus Nicotiana; species Nicotiana knightiana. Next base: position 9,044 of record ML423854.1, read on the forward strand.
AATGTGTACAGTTAAAATAACATGATAACATCGAATTAACAGAATAAGCTAAAAACAGTTCACAACTTAACAACGAAAATAAATAAAGTTTCAAAACTAAGTAAAGACAACATAATACAACGTCGCAATAATTTCCCAAAACCCGGAGTCACAAAACTCACGAACAATCTATAGGAGTGCTAAATACAAAACTCACTTCGGTCAACATTTTTAGTAAACGACCACGGAATCGAGATTTGAAAGTTCCAGTTGGTTCTTATGATGATTTCGGACTTGGGCGTATGTTCGTAATGGGTTTCTGATGAACCGGGAGCGTTTCAACGCCAAATAGTGAAATATAATTCCTTAAGTTCAAAAATTGAGGTTTGGAACGCGTTTTTGTGTTATCTAGGCCCGAATGGAATTTCGAGACCGGGAATAGTTCCGTCATGTCATTTATGAGTTGCTCGCAAAATTTGGTGTCATTCCGAGTAGTATAGGTATGTTTCGGCATGTTGAAAGCGAATTCAAGAACTTAAAGTTCTTAAGTTGGATTTAGTAGGTTTTGAGGTATGATTCTTGGATTTAGTGTTGTTTCGGACATTCCGAAGGCTCGAGCGAGTCTGTATGGCTCGGATGCCATTCGGACATCGGGCGAGGCTAACAAAGCTCAAAAAGAGCTGCTAGTGCACCAGATCTGGTGTGATCGCACCTGCGAAGGATCAGCCGCAGGTGCAAGACCGCAGGTGCGGTCGAAGCCTCGCAGGTGCGTCCATAGAGAGGCTGCCCATTTTTCGCAGGTGCGGGCCTATTCCCGCAGAAGCGGAGCCGCAGATGCGGGCTCCATTCTGCCGGTGCGATGCCTGGCCATTTTCTCCTCTTCCACAGGTGCAAGCACTGGCTCGCAGATGCGAGACCGCATGTACGGCCCTCGAGCCGCAGGTGCGAAAGTCCCGAAGGCAGTGTGGTTGTTTTAAGTGCGGGATCTAGACATTTTAGGCCATTTTCTTCATCTTTTGACGATTTGAGGAGCTTTGAAAATGGAGATACGACCTAGAATCGTGAGGTAAGTTAATTCCTATTTGAAAGTGAGATTTATACTTGAGTTTTGGGTAGATTAACACACCAAAAATTGTGGAAATCATGGTTTAGAGTAAAAAACTTAGGGTTTTGAGAAAAATAAGTTTTAAACAAGAAATTTGTTATGGAATCATGCAAAAATAATATAATATTGATCCTTAGGTTATGGGTAACTATTTCCCTTGAAAATTTCCGGAATCCGAACATGTGGGCCCGGGGATACATTGTAGGATTTTGAAAACTAGGTTGAGATAATTATTTAAATAGGAGAATTTTGGACTTTTGAGCATAGATTGATTTAGTTATATAATATTTGGCTAGTTTCAGGTCCTTGGGCGACGAATTTGGAGATTTGGGCGCATTCTTGACCCGGGAAGTAGGCTTGAAGCGACGTAAGTCTCCTTTCTAACCTTGCAAGAGGGAATTGTCCCCATAGGTGATGCAATTAACTATGTGTCATTAATTGTGGGGACTACGTACGTACAAGGTGATTATTCTTGTTATATCCGGGTAGCTAGGTTCACTCCATGCCTTGTGAATTCCGTTAATTAAATCATGTGCCTTATAATTCCCTTGTATGCAAGCTTGATTTCAAGAAATCCTAGAACTTAATGTTTTCAAATGAATTGCTATTTTGGAAAAGTATTTAAAGAAAAATGTTGTGATTATGTGTGACCGCTTCACAAATTTATATTCCGCGAGCGGAGTGATTCTTTCCACTATTCTCATGGGAGCGGGCCGTATGCCACATCAGTTTAATAGATGCATCTATGGTTCGCGCCGTTCGACCCTTCGGCAGTGCACATTTATTATTATGTTGGCTCAGCCCGTACTCCTCAACAACCTATGCGCATGCTACCTGCTTGATATAATTTATAACTTTTAAACTGTTAAGATGTATTGGAAGACAAATTTGTGATGGTATGTTGGAGTTTTCGCCCGTAAATGGGTTTTGTGAGTATGCTCGACATTCATTGTTTTACTATTCATGTGTGCTTGTTATTCATGTGGAAGTTTACATCTAAATGTACTGATTGGACCTAGTAAGTGTCAAGTCGATCTCTCGTCACTACTTCTTCGAGATTAGATTGGATACTTACTGGGTACATATTGCTTATGTACTCATGCTACGCTTCTGTACTTAATTATACAGGTTCTGAGGCAGGTGCATCTGGCTACCAGTCCGGAGCTTGTCCCTGATTTCACGCAGTTCAAGGCTTCACGGTGAGCTTCTTCTCTTGATGCCGTTCCGCAGCACTCTGGAGTCTCTCTTTTTCTATTCTGTCTATCTCTTCTTAGACAGTAGGATAGTTCTTTTATTCTTTTGGTTCTATTCTACTAGATGCCTGTAGACTTGTGACACTAGTTCCTGGCACACATATTTGGTAGACTATTCTTTGGGTGATGTAATTGATTAAAGTTGATTTTTGGTATTCGTAACTTAATTGACTTGCTATGTGTTATATTTCATGCCTTGTGGCTAAATTATTTTGAGATAACAAAAGCATTTAATAGAAAACAAACTAGACTCACTAGATAATTAGTGTCGGCTTGCCGGACAACGGTGTTGGGCGCCATCGTGACCTGGATTAGGATTTGGGTCGTGACAACATGGTATTAGAGCTCTAGGTTCACGTAGGTCTCACAAGTTACAGACAAACCTAATAGAGTCTTGCGGGTCAGTACAGTGACGTCCGTATTTATATTCGGGAGGTTATAGGGTGTTAGGAAATCTCTCTTTATTCATATTCTATCATGCAGTTGATAGTATGCTAATCTCACTCTTCTATTCTCTCACAGATGGTGAGGACGCGCACAATCAATATTCCAGACCCGGGAGGGGCCGCTACCCCCGCCATCAGGGGCCGTGGTAGAGGTCGGGGGAGGGTACCGACTTGAGGTAGGGGATGAGGGCGTCCCAGAGCTGCCCCAAGTGCACAACTAGTGGACCCAGCACATGATCCTATCACTGAGGATCAGAGCGAGGTGCCCGCAATAGATCCTGCACCGTTGGACTTCATGATGGCACCGGGATTTCAGGAGGTTATGGGCCGTATGATGCGGTTCATGGATACTATGACTAAGGCTGGTTTATTTCCAGCGGACCTGGCCACATCCTAGGAAGGAGGGGGGAGCACAGACCCCTACTGCCCAGGCCGAAGGACATGCAACTGCAGTTTATCAGACCTCGGGTACACTGCCCGCGGGTAGGGTTCAGCCAGTAGCAACAACAACACCTGAGCCCAGACCAGTTGCGGAAGACGATCCGCAGAAGCTATTAGACAGATGGACCAGGATGCTCAGGATTTTGTTGACAGGTGCAGGGACAGACTGCACAACATGAGGATACTGGAGTCCAATGGAGTAGACTTCACTACTTTCCAGCTAGAGGGCAGGGACCGTAAATGGTGGCAGTCTTACGTTCTTGGCAGATCGACGGATTCTCCTCCTATCACTTGGGAGCAGTTCACTCAGCTATTCTTGGACAGGTATATTCCACCCTCTAAGAGGGAAGAGTTGCGGTATCAGTTTGAGAAGCTAGATCAGGGTCAGATGTCAGTGACCGACTACGAGGCTAGGTTTTCTGAGTTGTCTCGTCATATACTTATGATACTTCCTACTGATTCAGAGAGAGTGCAGAGATTTGTAGTTGAGTTGCATTCAGGTATTAGGGCCAGCATGGCCCGAGAGGTGGAGATGTGGACTCTTTATCAGCTTGTAGTAGAGATTGCTCGCAGGATTGAGGGCTATCAATCGAGGAGCAGAGAGCAAGGACAACAGGATAAGAGAGCTCGGTTTTATGGAGATTTCAGAGGTGTTCCAGCTAGGGGCAGAGGTCAGTTCGGTAGGGGCCAGCCTAGTAGGCCTCCATATTCAGCACCCCCACCACCTCCTCGAGGTGCTCCGGCGAGGCCTTATTTCAGCGCGATGCCAAAGAGTTCTTATCGCTCGCCAGCCATTCAGGGTTCCTCTGGCGGGTATTCTGGTCATCAGGGATCTTCCAGCTCTTATTTCAGTGCTATGCCAGAGAGTTCCTACCGCCCTCCAGCTATTCAGGGTTCTCCTTCAAGGTAGTAGGCTATGGTTCCGAGAGGTTGCATGAGTGTGGGGATCCAGGTCACATGAAGAGGTTTTGTCCCAGGCTTCGGGGTAAGGCAATGCAGCAGAGTCACCAGCCTATGGTTTCAGCACCGACGGTCTGGCCACCCAGAGGTAGAGGACAGGCTGGTAGGGGTCGTCCTAGGGGTGGTGGCCAGGCAGGGGTAGCTCAACCAGCTCTTGTCTACTTGGGTGGAGGTCAGTCATCCGGCGCTCCAGCCTAGTGGTGTTCAAAACCAAACCAAAATCGAAAACCGAACCGAAACGGAAGCTTAATGGCTTATTGGTATCGGGTTAACGGTTTAACAAACGAGGAACATATTGAAATTTTTTTATTAACGTCTTATCGGTTTGGGGATGGATTATTCAATTTTCTTCACGGATAATCCGTTAACCCGTTAAGAATATATATATACATATAAAATTTATTTTTATCCATATATATATTAAATAATCAAAAGCCCTTTTTCCTCCAGTACTCTATCAAAGTGAATTAGAATAAAAGAAAGCCAAATAAAAGGAGTCATCTAATTATGACAAAAGATAGAATTTGCTGTCTGAAACAAGATAACAACACCAGTTACACCACTGCTTTATCAACTTTGCCTGGGTTTTAAGTCATCCTAGAATTCTAAGCATGACGAACATTTGTTTAACAACGTCCAATTGGAGATCTTTCACATGGACTAAGGCCAATGTGGATAAACATAAATAAGATTCTAGATGGATGATTTATCCATCATGGTGTCTCTTCTGCTTCGTCCCTCTTAGTACGTCGACCACCTATTTAAACATACAAAGACTAAATTTTATTTTATTTTGATTGAATTAGGCCGATAAACTACCCGGTAAGAGCTAAACCGATACCAATCTGCCCAATATCTTATCAGGTGGCTAGCGGATTAATACATTTAAAAGTAGATAACCGATAAGCCAAACCATTAAGAGTAAATAAACGCCCAATACGCCCGATATGCAGCCCTACTCCAGCCAGATTCTATGCTTTCCCGGCCAGACCAGATGTAGTGTCCTCAGATGCCGTGATCACATGTATTATTCCGGTATGCGGTAGGGATGCATCAGTATTATTTGATCCAGGATCCACTTATTCATATGTATCAGTCCTATTTTCTCATTTCCTAGATATTCCTCGTGAGTCCTTGGGTAATCCTGTTTATATGTCTGCTCCTTTGGGCGATTCTGTGGTTGTGGACCGGATTTATCGGTCATGTGTGTTTACATTCTGTGGGTTCGAGACCAGAGCAGACCTCCTGTTACTTTATATGACTGATTTTGAGGTCATCCTGGGCATGTATTAGTTATCCACTTATCATGATGTCCTAGATTGCCATGCCAAGACGGTTACTCTGGCCATGCCTGAGTTGCCGAGATTGGAGTGGAGAGGTTCCCCAGTCAGTGTAGCCAGTCGAGTTGTTTCTTTCCTGAAGGCTCGACGTATGGTCGAGAAGGGTTGTTTGGATTATCTTGCTTATGTGCGGGACACCACCACGAGTCTCTGACAATTGATTCAGTGCCAGTAGTTCGAGAGTTTGCTGATGTATTTCCTTCAGTGCTTCCAGGTATGCCACCAGATTGTGACATTGATTTTTGCATTGACTTGCGGTTCGAGGATGTACACAGTTTATTGTGATGCTTCACGCATTGGTTTGGGATGTGTATTGATGCAGGAAGGGCGAGTTATTGCATATGCTTTACGTCAGCTGAAGGTTCATGAGAAGAATTATCCTGTGCACAATTTGGAGTTGGCGGCGATTGTTCATGCTCTTAAGATTTGGAGGCACTACTTGTATGGGGTGCCTTGTGAGGTTTATACAGACCACTGATGTTTGAAACACTTGTTCAAGCATAGGGATCTTAATTTGAGGCAGCGTAGATGGCTTGAGTTGCTGAAGGATTATGACATTACTATTCTTTATCATCCGAGCAAGGCGAATGTGGTTGCAGATGCCTTAAGTAGGAAGGCAGAGAGTATGGGTATCTTGGCTTTCATTTCAGCAGAGGAGAGACCTCTAGCTTTGGACATTCAGTCCTTGGTTGATCGCCTGGTGAGGTTGGACCTTTTAGAGCCCAGCCGAGTTCTTGCATGTGTTGTTGCTCAGTCTTCATTATTGGGGGAGATCAAGGCTCGACAGTTTGATGATCCGCACTTGGCAGTTCTCTGGGAGACAATGTTACAGGGTGGTGCCAAGGAGGTTTCTGTTGGCGAGGATGGTGTTCTGAGACTTTAGGGTCGCTTATGTGTCCCTAATGTTGACGGCCTGAGGGAGGGGATTCTAGAGGAGGCACATAGTTCCAGGTATTCTATTCATCCTGGTGCTATGAAGATGTATCGTGACCTGAGGCAGCATTACTAGTAGAGGCGCATAAATAAGGACATAGTGGAGTATGTGGCTAGATGTCTAAATTTCCAGCAGGTTAAGTATGAGCACCAAAGGCTAGGAGGCCTACTTCAGCAGATGCCTATACCTGAGTGGAAATGGGAGCGCATCACTATGGACTTCGTAGTTGGGTTGTCTCGGACCTTGCGGAAGGTTGATGCAGTTTGGGTTATTGTGGACAAGTTGACCAAGTCGACACATTTCATTCCAGTAGCTACTACTTATACTTCAGAGAGGTTGGCCCAGATCTACATTCGAGAGATAGTCCGGTTGCATGGTGTGCCCGTGTCCATTATATCAGATCGAGGTCCGTAGTTCACCTCCACTTCTAGAGAGCAGTACAGAGTGAGTTAGGCACCTGGGTAAAACTCAGCACAACATTCCATCCTCAGACCAACGGGCAGTCGGAGCGGACAGTTCAGATATTGGAGGACATGCTCAGAGCATGTGTGATTGACTTTAGAGGGCAGTGGGACCAGTTCTTTCCCTTGGCCGAGTTCGCTTATAATAACAGTTATCAGTCCAGCATTGATATGGCTCCATTTGAGGCCTTGTATTGTCGGCGATGTCGTTCTCCCATTGGGTGGTTCAAGCCTGGCGAGGCTAGGTTATATGACACTGACCTGGTGAAGGATGCTTTGGAGAAAGTAAAGTCAATTCAGGAGAGGCTTCGCACAGCATAGTCCAGATAGAAGAGTTACACGGATCAGAAGGTGCGTGATGTATCATTTATGGTCGGCGAGAAGGTCCTGTTGAAAGTCTCGCCAATGAAGGGTATTATGAGGTTTGGAAAGAAGGGCAAGCTGAGCCCAAGGTTTATAGGACCATTTGAGGTGTTGAGGCGAGTTGGGGAGGTTGCTTATGAGCTCGCTTTACCTCCTAGTTTATCAGGAGTTCATCCGGTCTTTCATGTGTCTATGCTCCGAAGGTACCATGCCGACTTCTCTCACGTGATAGACTTCAATACCATTCAGCTAGACAAGAGATTGGGTCATGAGAAGGAGCCAGTTGCTACCATTGACAGGTAGGATCGCTAAGGTCCAAGAGGGTTTCCACCGTAAAGGTCCAGTGGAGGGGCCAACCAGTCGAGGATACGACTTGGGAGTCCGAGGAGGACATGCAGAGTAGATACCCACACTTATTCAGCACTCCAAGTATGATTCTAGACCCGTTCGAGGACGAATATTTGTTTAAGAGGTGGAGAATGTAACGACCCGACCGACCGTTTGTTGTTCTAGAACCCCGTGCTCCTAAATGAGACTTCTCGTATTTGATTTTACTGATTTATAACTTGCGGGGATTGTTGGTTTGGAATTTGGAGGAGTTTGGGATGGTATAGGAACACTTAGTTCCTTAAGGTTGGCCTTAAAGGCCAAGTTTGACTTCGGTAAACATTTTTAGTAAACGACCCCGGAATCGATATTTGAAAGTTCCAGTAAGTTTGTATGATGATTTCGGACTTGAGCGTATGTTTGGAATGGGTTTCTGATGACCCGGGAGCGTTTCAACGCCAAATAGTTAAATATGATTCCTTAAGTTCAAAAATTGAGGTTTGGAACGTGTTTTTGTGTTATCATGGTCCGAACGGAATTCCGAGACCGGGAATAGTTCCGTCATGTCATTTATGACTTGCTCGCAAAATTTGGTGTCATTCCGAGTAGTATAGGTATGTTTCGGCATGTTGAAAGCGAATTCAAGAACTTAAAGTTCTTAAGTTGGTTTTAGTAGGTTGTGAGGTATGATTCTTGGATATAGTGTTGTTTCGGACGTTCCGAAGGCTCTAGCAAGTCCGTATTATGATTTAGAACCCTTTGGTATATTTGGACGGGGCCTCGGGTGGGCCCGGATGCCATTCGGACATCACGCGAGGCAAACCAAGCTCAAAAAGAGCTGCTGGTGCACCAGATATGGTGCGACCGCACATGTGAAGGATCAGCTGCAGGTGCGAGACCGCAGTTGCGGTCAAAGCCTCGCAGGTGAGGCCGTAGAGGGGCTGCCAATTTTCTGCAGGTGCGGGCCTATTCTCGCAGAAGCAGAGCCGCAGACGCGGGCTCCGTTTCATAGGTGCGATGCCTGGCCATTTTCTCCTCTTCTGCAGGTGCGAGCACTGGCACGCAGATGCAAGACCGCATGTGCGGTCCTTGAGCCACATGTGCAAAAGTCCTGGAGGTAGTGTGTGTCGCGCCCCCTTTTTCCTCTCCTTTCCAATAGGTCAGGGTTTTTGCCATTTTTGGACAACTCCTTTAAGGAAGAGTGAAGAGAGGAGAGTCGCCACCTAACGGGTTTGTGGTGCGTTAGGGCATCTAAGGGGTTTATCTATAACTAGGTTCTTAACCATAGACAGAATAAAGGCTTGAAATTATCCTAAGGGGAAGGTGTTAGGCACCCCTCAGGATCCACAAGTGTGGTTCCCGGCCAAACAGCTTTTGTGAATTTTGTACAATTAGCAAATAAACAAATATGGCTCAAATAGTAGGGGCTTTAGTCTAAGCACACATAGGTTTAGAAATAGTTAAAGTTAAAGCTTGATTTTGAAAAGAATTACAATCTAAGCATGTTTATGGGAATAAAGGGGTTCCTAGGTTTGTTTATCATATGATCACATCAATGCAATACCCGGTATGACACTCCTCGAAGAGGGGCTACACGTGGTATTAGCTCACCGGTCATCATATTCATATTCTACCCTTTCCCACCCCGTGAAGGTAATTAAAGTGCGTGTTGATCACGAACTCTATTGCATGATGTTACCCGTCCCTTCTTATTAGCCCCGGAGGAAATTAGGACTCCTATCCTAAAGGGAGGTGCTAGGCAGACCCTCAGGTTTTAATGGTAAAAATTCTAGGGCGACAGATAAGAACATGTAGGAGTACAATTAGGGGGAAACACAGAAAAGCAGAGAAAAGGCCCAAGTATACCTCCATAGGTAATGCAAATAGGCAGCACGACTCAAACACATTTAAGGGCAACATTCAGTTTCAGAATCCTAAGGCATGATATCTAGGTGAATTCAGAATATAACAGAGAAGCAGATTTGTTGTTTAACCCAGAAAGGCATAATCAGTTTGCCTACTGATTTTAAAATCTGTTGGAGATTAAGCAGTACACACAAAAGAAGCAGATTCCCAATTTTAAGCCATTTAATCACCTAAGGCTTGCCTAGGTGTGAGACAACATACCAGTTACCATAATTACTTTATAGAAGGACTGTTTGGAATTGTATTACCTAAGAATGTTGTTCTAAGTGTTCAGAGCTCAGAATTATTACCAGTTGATTGCGAAAATTGAGTGAAGTTGTTTTATTCCTTTTCATGCATCAGTAGGTGTATTTAAGCGAGTAAGATGCAATCCTAAGGACATGGTATCTAGTGCACAGAGATACAGAATGATGCAGAATCAGAAGCCTAAACATGATCTCTAAATGCACAAATATTACATTGTTTAAACATGGTTCAGGAGATGTAAACATGACAGGTTTATTAGTGTCTTTTATTCTAAACAGGATCTCTAAGTGTACATGGAAATGTAGAGCATGATTGTAAAGTACTGGTTATTAGCACATTTTAGCACAGGACTTTCGAAATGAGATGCCAATAGCTGCTGAAAACAGTAAGTGTAAGACCTAGGGAACATGGTCTCTAATGCATGATATTGCACATATGAGTCCTAAGCATGGTTTCTATTGCGAAAATAGGGAATAAAACCTAATAGCATGGCTTCTACCCTCTAATAGGTATAGCATGCATATTTACCCCTCTCTTTTCACTATCCATCCTCAAAGAGTTGTTTACAACAATTATTACAGGCCATTTGCATGAATTACATAACTGAATAATGAAAAGAAGAAGTTATACTATCGGGAGCCTACTGCTAGGACCAAAATCTCCAGAATTTCTCAGTGCCACTGATGTTCACAGCCTTTCATATAATCCAGGTGTGTCAGAGTTCCCTAAGGATCTTAAAGGATACCGGGCAGTGCTCACACCCAGATTTCCATAACCATACTGAGTAAGTGCAGTGTGGAAGGGCCAGCTCTAATATGTCAGAGTTCAGAGGGATCTCATAGGGATCCCAAAGTAGTCACTCATTAAAGGGGAAGAACATAGACTTTTAAGAGTATATGTGAGAGTGCTTGACATAATTTTGAGAGAGTTGAGTTGAAAAATAATTTTTGAAAATAACTTTTGAAATAAGTTTTGAAAAGAAACAACAGAAGATTTCATTCTAACAGTTTGAAAGGGAAGGGGACAGAACAATCAGAGTAACAACTAAAAAAAAAACACAGAGCAAGAACAGAGTCATTTTAACAGACATAAACATGGAAAAAGGGAGTTGGGGACAAATAAGACACACATAGGTATAGATTTGCATACAAGTTAGCACCAGAGAAGTACTAAGATATTACAGAACTTAACAACCACAGAAATAGTTTCTTCATACCAGAAACTAACAGAATCAGATTGAGAGGGGTGCTAGGGGAGATACCATGCTGAATCTAAGGGAGGATAGGACAGCTTAACAATCATACTAGTAAAGCGAAAGTAGACACGCTAATTACAGGGTACACAACAGAACCATAAGTAAAAGCATAATAGAAATAGAAGGAACTGTAATACCAAAAGAAACATGTTGTTTTGAAGCTTTAAGTTAAACTGAAAACATACCAGTTAAAGGAGAATAAGTGCAGAGTGAAGAGCAATAGAGTGTATAATACTCAGTCTTGGCTTGCAGCCGACTGAGAATAGCAAATAACCAGCAAGAATAACAAGAGAGAATATGTGTGTGTAAGAGAGTTCAGAACAATATTTTTGTTCGTGTATGCTAAGGAGAGAGTAGAGGTATTTATAGTTTAAAACAGGCAGAAGAATAAGGTAAAATAATAGTTTCAGCAGTAATTATGGGAGTAAAGAATCAATTAGAATCAGATTGGTAAAAGGACTTCCTTTAATTAAGGAGTCATACTTAGACGGTAAATAGCAGGTTTAAAAATAAGAAAAGGAATCTTGAAAGCTGATTATAACACATAAGGAAAGAAGCCTAGGTATAGTATAAGTATGTCATACGTAAGTAAGGCCAAGTTCAGAATTATACTTAAGGAAAATACGTATACTAATTTGACAGCAAAAATCATTCATAGAAATAAGGTAAGCAATAACTTAAACTCCGGAAATCAATGAGGGAACCCTAGATTGAGGTCCTAGTTATAGGAAGTCAGTACCAATCAAAGGAGAATATCACATATGAGCGGGATAATTGTGCTACATGCAAGGAGAGACAGGAAATCACTATCATAATTAGGGAAAATACTGGAGAATCAGTAGAGAATATCATGCAAGATCAATGAATTATTTAATCATAGAAATTTAGGGATTCACAAATAGCAAAGATAACATTGATTTATCACAGCATTATGGGAATAAGAATGTAATAAACACGAATCAGAAAAATTAGAAGACTAGTATCACATACGAGTTAGGGTTTCATATAGAGAACAGTCTGAATCACAACATAGACATGATATAGGCAGAAGTAATCAAACCCAGAAACCCTAACAAGCAAATATAAAGTAAAATCACAGAATCATATAATGTTCATGCAAAACATACAGATTAATTAAACATACATAGTACCCAAGACGAACTCAGAACCCTAAAAGTTGGCGTTTTCAACAGAACAACTCGGGTAAAGGAGAAGACTTAAAAAAAAAGTTTAAATCATACTGAGAATCATAGACTAGTACTAAAAATCAGAAGAAAAAGCGTTTTGAAAGGGGTTAAGAAACCCTAGTTTTTAAGATGAGGAAATTGTTCTTAAAACAGGAGACCTTTTGAAGAAAACATGTGAAAACCTCAAAATACCCATAGATCTGTTACAGATCTAGAAAGATCAGAGGGTTTTAAAGTTAGGGTTTCCAGAAAAAACCCAAAGAGGAAGAAGAAAACTCAAAGTCTTACCGGTTTTAACCGTAAGGTGTAATGATCTTACTCGAATGAACATGGGTGGCCGGAAAAATGATAGGAGATCATGGAGGTGAGTGAACCGCCTCTGTTTCACTTGAGAGCCTCGAATGATGACACAAGTGCGAAGGGGGGATCCATAAGGCTGGTAGGAGGTGAGACCTCCATGGTTTCTGGCAAAGAGGTGGCCGGAGAAGGGAGGTCAGTAGGTGGAGCATCTATAGAGAGAGAGATGAGAGAATTCAGAGAGACGGCTGAGTGAAATGAGAGGGGGAAATGAGAGATGGGGGTAGTCACTAGGTCTTAATTTGGTAAGGTTAAATCCAGACCATTGATCAATTTTGATCAACGGTCAGGATGGGATTTAGGTTTGGGCCGGGTAGTTGTAAAGACCGGGCTGTGGGTATTGGGTTGATTAAATGGGTTATGGATCAAATTTAATTAGGCTAGAATTTAAATAATAGTGGCTAACTATTAAATACCCAATTAAAAAAAAGATAAATAATTTATAAAAATAGCTGATAATTATAAAAATAAAATTGATGCTTAATAAAATTAAATTAACATGATTAACTAGTATTTAAAATATAAAATGACTAATTATTGGGCCAAAATAGCATAAAACATATGATTAGGCTATAATTGCAAAGTTATTGCAATTATAGACAAAGAGTGCCAATCTGCTAATTGTGAAATAATTTGATCTCAATAGGATTAAAAATAATATATTAAGTCAAGAAACGTTTTTGAAATCATTTGTAATGCAATTTATAATTAATTATTAGAAATGAAAACACTGGATGAATTAAAATAAATTAATAAAAATATGGTAAAATTATAGAAAAATACCAATTGTTATGGAAACCTGATTTTGAAGGTATATATGCAAGTTAGAAATAATTTAAGGAAAAATTGGGTATCATTAGCTGCCCTTTTTTACCCGGGAAGGATGAAAGAGTTGTCGGGTAAAGATATGATGGCCAATTTTGACCGAGCGAAACGATTTGGGAGAGATTTTAGGCCGCACCCTAGTTTCCGAGTTGCCTATATATCCCTGGTTTTACAAGAATCATGCCGTATGTAGTTCAGGAATCATTCGGCGAAGTAGACTGATGAAGTTATAACAAGAAGAGACGCAACATATAGGGCTGGATTAATAAACGGTTTACGGGAATGGTTAGGAGAACTGGAGTGGGATCGCTCCTACTAGGATAGCCGTCGCTTGCCGGGTCACCTGCAAATAAAAGCAATACAAGCGTATATTGTATATAAACTTAAGCATGATGCAAGTTCCCGTCAGACCATGAATGATGTCTTCAGACGGTTAAGGATGACGTCCTCAGACCATGACGTCCTGGGCTATGAATGGCTTGATGCAGGATTCACAGACCATGAAAATAATGTTCTCAGGCCATGAGGATGGTTCCTCCAAACCATGATGCCTTTGAATAATGATATGCAGAGGTTGAAAGAGATCCTCAGGCCACGACATGGTGTTCTCGGGCCATGAAAATGGTGCCTCCGAATGATGACGCCTTTGGATGAGTTGGCGATATTTCAGTCCATGTAGATGAAATAGTATGATGCTGACGAGATAGAGCTTAGTCTTGAAAATATAAGGATAGAGCTTAGCCCGAAAGGAAAGTGAAGTAAATAGTGCTTGAGACATCGGTTAGTCTCGAAGGTAAATTTGAGGCAGAGCTTAGCCTCGGAAGGCAGAATGGTAGCCTTATGCAATGATATAGATGGAGGTAGAGCATAACCTCGGAAGGAAGAATGGTAGCCTTATGCAAAGATAAAATGCAGATGGAGACATCGTTTAGTCTCAGAAGGCAGAATGGTAGCCTTATGCAACGATGTAGATGGAGGTAGAGCTTAACCTCGGATGGCAGAATGGTAGCCTTATGCAAAGATGCAAATGCAGATGGAGACAGCGTTTAGTCTTGGAAGGCAGAATGGTAGCCTTATGCAAAGGGAAGGCAGAAAGGTACCTTATGCTCATGCAGATGGAGACAGAGCTTAGTCTCGGAAGGCAGAAAGGTAGCCTTATGCAGATGGAAGGCAGAAAGGTAGCCTTATGCAGAAAATTAAATAACAACTAATAGGAGAGTTTCTTAGATGATAGTAGATCGCAATATTGTAATTGTTGTGAGCATTGTGACTACAGAGCATTGTTTTTTTGTGCTGATAATAAATGTCGGCAAGTACGACATCTTTTGAAAATCGTATCTTTGAACAATGTTTGTACCTTGGGCGGACAATATGTTTTGGGCTTTTGCAATCTTAGTGCCTGCATCCAAAGAAAAATTGTGAGTTCTATAAATGGGCAAGGTTGGTTCGTATCCCCGTTGGCTTTGCTGACTTGTTCTGCTTGATCTGATGATCACTGTTCATATCCTTGGGGTAGCGTTTGCTAAATAGAGCTATTTTCAAGAGTAAGTATGCATGATTTTTGTAAAGATATAGTGTAAACATATATTTTTAAAACAATTTAGATGAACCGACTACAGTGACACGGTTCAAGACATTGCAATCTCTCCTACTACGGAATTTTGAGGGTCCTCCTCAAAATTCTGCCCCAGTTTGATGGGTTGACGCTTTTGACTGTTGCACATGCGGCGATCGGCTGAACTTGCTTCGGAATTTTGAGGGTCCTCCTCAAAATTCTGCCACAATTTCTAATTGCGGGGAAAATGAAAATTTTATTGAATTGTGATCGAACCCATAGGGATGCCTACGTATCCCCTCTTAAACGGGAATCAGGTCAGGCGTAGTTCAATTTACATCGTTTGAGAAAGCATAAAGATTACACATTATAGCGTTTGACTGCATCTGAATTGATTGGCTTTGGCCAGACTTCTCCGTCCATTTCTGCGAGTATAAGTGCTCCTCCTGCCAGTACCCGGTGAACCATGTACGGACCCTGCCTGTTGGGAGAGAAATTCCCTTTGACTTCATCTTGATATGGAAAGATCTTCTTCAGCATCATCTGCCCCTGTATGAACTGTCTAGGTTGACTCTCTTGTTAAAGGCTCGGGTCATCCTGTTCTGATAGAGTTGACCATGATAGACTGCATTCATTCTCTTTTCGTTTATGAAGGCTAGTTGCTCATAACAGATCTTTACCCATTCTGCGTCTCTGAGCTCAGCTTCTTGTATAATTCTTAGAGATGGAATCTCAACTTCGGCAGGAATAACAGCCTCAGTACCATAAACTAGCATATAGGGAGTTGCCCTTGTTGAGGTGCGAACTGTGGTGCGATATCCCAATAAGGCAAATGATAACTTCTCGTGCCACTGATTGTGCCTTTCTATCATTTTTCTTAGTATCTTCTTGATGTTTTTGTTGGCGGCTTCTACAGCTCCATTCATCTGAGGTCTGTAAGCTGTGGAATTCTTGTGTTTGATCTTGAAAGCCTCGCACATAGATTTTATCAAGTCACTGTTGAGATTGGAACCATTGTTGGTGATGATTGACTCAGGAATCCCGAATCAACAAACAATACGGTCGCGGACAAAGTCTTCCACAATTTTCTTAGTCACTGCTTTGTAGGATGCTTCTTCGACCCATTTGGTGAAATAGTCGATGGCTGCCAGAATGAACCTGTGTCTGTTGGAGGCGGCAGGCTCGATTGTTCCAATAACGCCATTCCCCAGGCGGCGAACGACCATGGTGAGCTTGTTGCGTTGAGCTCGTTTGGAGGTATCCTTATCATATCTGCGTGTATTTGACAACGGTGGCATTTCTGGACATACTGGATGTAGTCCATTTCCATAGTCATCCAAAAGTAACCAGCTCGAAGTATCTTCTTTGACAGAACAAAACCGTTCGTATGCGGGCCACAGTTCCCAGCATGAATCTCCTCTAGCAGCTTGGATGCTTCCTTTGCATCGACACAACATAATAATACCAAATCGGGAGTCCTCCTATATAGGATTCCTCCCCTGTGAAAGAAGTTGTTGGATATTCTTTGAAGTGTGTATTTCTGAGTGGGATTCTCAAGCTCTGGGTAATCTCCTTTTGCCAAATACTCCTTGATGTCATGAAACCAAGGATTTCCGTCTGCTGCCTCTTCGACATGGGCACGATAAGCTGGCTGATTATGGATCTTTACGAGAATAGGATCAATGAAATTCTTGTCCGGGTGTTGGATCATTGAGGACAAAGCAGCCAATGCATCAGCAAACTCATTCTGGATTCTGGGGACATGCCAAAATTCTATCTTCGTGAACCTCTTTCTTAATTCATGTACGTGGTGCAGATACGGCAGTATCTTGGAATTATTGGTAGCCCACTCTCCTTGTACCTGATGTACCAACAAATCTGAGTCACCAATCACTAACAACTCCTGGACGTTCATGTCAATGGCCATGTTGAGCCTAAGATACAGGCTTCATACTCTGCCATATTATTGGTGCAGGGAAATCTGAGTTTGGCAGATACCAGATAATGCTGACCGGTTTCTGATATTAGGACTGCTCCAATGCCAATTCCCTTGAAGTTCACTGCTCCATCGAAGAACATTCTCCAACCTTCATAGGATTATGCAATGTCTTCTCCTATGAATGATACCTCTTCGTCGGGAAAATACATTTGTAGAGGTTTGTATTCTCCATCTACAGGGTTCTTAGCAAGATGGTCTGCCAGTGCTTGTCCCTTGACTTCTTTGTGAGTCACATAGATAGTATCGAACTCACTCATCAGGATTTGCCACTTGGCTAGCTTGCCAGTAGGCATGGGCTTCTGAAAGATGTACTTAAATGGATCCATTCTCGATATGAGATATATTGTGTAGGCATAGAAGTAATGCCTCAACTTCTGAGCTACCCAAGTCAAAGCATAACAAGTGCATTCTAATAGAGAATATCTAGCCTCGTACAGAGTGAACTTCTTGCTGAGATAATAAATGGCTTGCTTCTTTCTTCCTGTTTCATCGTGCTACCCCGATACATAGCCGAAAGCTACATCTAACACTGCAAGGTAGAGTAATAGAGGTCTACCTGGATCAGGCGGTACCAAGACTAGTGGTGTTGACAGGTATGCCTTGATTTTGTCGAAAGCCTTTTTACAATCATCGGTCCACTTTGTTGTGGCGTCCTTCTTCAGCATCTTGAAGATCGGCTCACAGATTACTGTAGACTGTGCTATGAATCGGCTGATGTAATTAAGTCTCCCCAAGAAACTCATCACATATTTCTTGTTCCTTGGCGGTGGTATTTCTTGAATTACTTTGACGGATCCAATTCTATCCCTCGGCGACTGACAAGGAACCCGAGCAACTTTTCAGCAGGAACCCCGAATGCACACTTCGCGGGGTTCAACTTCAGATTGTATTTCCGCAACCTTTTGAATAACTTCCTCAAATCTTCTATGTGGTCAGTGGATTTCCTAGTATTGATAATAACAACATCCACGTATACCTCGATCTCTTTGTGAATCATGTCATGGAAGATGGTGGTCATAGCCCTCATGTAGGTGGCCCCTGCATTCTTCAGGCCGAATGGCATCATCTTGTAACAGTACACTCCCCACAGCGTAATGAAAGCCATTTTCTCAGCATCTTCCTCATCCATCCAGGTCTGATGATAACCAGCGAAGCAATCCACGAATGATTGTAGTTCATGCTTGGCGCAATTGTCAATCAGGATATGTATTTGGCAAAAGGAAGTCTGTCTTTCGGACTAGCCCGGTTGAGATCCCGTTAGTCAACATAGAATCTGACCTTCCCATCCTTCTTTGGTACTGGCACAATGTTGGCTAACCATGTTGGGTACTCAACTACCTTGAGAACCTTGGCGTTGATCTGCTTGGTGACTTCTTCTTTGATTTTCAAACTCATGTCGGGTTCAAACTTCCTGAGCTTTTGCTTTACCGGTGGACAAATTGGATTGGTTGGCAATTTATGAGCCACAATAGACGTACTTAGACCAGTCATGTCGTCGTACGACCAGGCGAATATGTCCTCATACTCCATTAGAAATTATGCGTATTCTTTCTTTTCTGACAGCAACAAATGAATGCTGATTCATGTTTCCTTGATGTTTTCTGAATCTCCCAGATTGATGATTTCAGTCTCGTCCAAGTTGGACTTAGGCCTGTACTCAAAATTCTCAACTTCTTTGACAATCTCGTCAGGTATGTCATCTTCTTCTGAATTCACGTCCGTTTGCTGCGTTGTCTCGTTGCATTTCACAATCATCGGTTCATCAAGACAGGTAATAGTAATGCTGTATAGGTAAAGTATTGAGAGAAAAATGATAGCAATAAATATTGATTCATAAGAAAAATTCAAAAATGCTTTTGATAAATTGAACGATTGTTTTGAACATTGAAGATCTTATTGCAGGAATTAAAATTCGAAAAAGGAAATCATTTTGTAAAGAAAAAAAATGAATAGCGCTCGTTTTAGCCTTGCTACCCCAAGGCTCGTCGGGCTTTGGTTGTCCTGATAGTCCAATTCTTGAGGGATGTCCCTCTGCTCACTGCTTGTATGGAAGGGCCTTCCTCCCCTCCTCCTCGAGAACAACACAACAGTCCATATCACTGTCCTCCAGAAGCAAGTTCCTCATTGCTGCAAGTGCTTCTTCTTCGTCTGATCCATACGGCCTGTTGGAAGGTCTGCTCCAGATGTAGCATTGGTTTGTCCAAAGGGTAATAATGTCACGACTCAAAACTGAGGAACGAGACCGGCGCCCAATCGGATGATCTCGGTCAAGCGGACCTGGATTGCCTTTCCTGCCCAACGTGTTACCCCGTGTTTACAATATACATTATTCCACATGAATTAGCAATTTAGAGTTTAAGAATAAATTTATCATTTGAGTTCATTTCATCCTTTATCCTTTCAACATTTGGTAATCACAAAACATACAATAATTCCGATTCGGACCACGATTACTAGTAAACATAATTACTGCCCAAAATACATATATGTACAACCCACAACATGTCTAATGAGACTCTAAGAGTACTAAGAGTTCTCACAATATTTTCCGGCAACAAGGCCCCGACTATACCTTAGAAGACATAACCTATACAAAAGAGATGATATAGACTACACACGGCCCCGAGAGGAAATGGGGCTCACCGGAATCGCTGAAGGAATGGAAGGGAGGCGCCACTATCGACGGTCTGAGCTACCTGCTGTGGAACCACCTACATCCATATAAAAGATGTAGTGCCCCCAGAAAAAGGGGCGTTAGTACCTTTGAATAGTACTAGTATGTATGAAAAAAGTTTATTCTAAGTAAAATCAAATAGTACACAATTGGAAGACAGTCAGGGTAACCACACAAGTACCACACAGATATACAGGAAATCACAAATGAAGATTCCACAGTTACTCATTTCATTTGTTCATCTATCGCGGCGCGCAACCCGATCCCACCGTACATTCACATTTCACCCTTATTACCTCTCCACCCTTATTACTTCGTGTTATGGCGCGCAACCCGGTCCCACCATACAATCCGTTTCACCCTTATTACCTCTCCACCCTTATTACTTCACGTTGCGGCACGCAACCCGATCGCACTGTACAATCATATTTGATAGCAACAATAACCAACAATTATATCACAGGGATTTTCATCATCAAGAACATAAGTTCATATCAACCAACAACTGTATGGAGTCAAGGTACAATAATCC
The DNA here is from genome assembly GCA_005239525.1 of Nicotiana knightiana. Lineage (NCBI taxonomy): Eukaryota > Viridiplantae > Streptophyta > Magnoliopsida > Solanales > Solanaceae > Nicotiana > Nicotiana knightiana. The sequence continues at coordinate 29,209 of ML423854.1, forward strand.
TTACCAAACAGTAATTCATATATGGTGTTGCCATCATTATTTAACTCAATTAAATCAATCCACAATTTTGTTTTCATCATTTTCCACACTTGTCCCTTAGCAATTAGATACCTTCCCACATTAGGGTATGTTAACATTCTTTCATTTAGTAGCACATATTGCCATATTGACATATTCGAACATTTAACGAACCTTACACATGATAGGATAAGCACAAAGAATCACCCTTCACAATCACAATTATCATGGTAATCGACTAAGAAATTGAGGGAACGGAATCTTACACCTCAACACAGCAGGACAATCAATTCACATATGCTCAAGCAAGAATTTCATAACGAGTGCTCGGACACTAACAAGATGACTCTACAAAGATTAAAGTTAGCCATGCATACCTTGAATCGGAATTCCCCCTTAATTTTTTTATCACAAATCAACGGACCGTCTAGCACCGTCAATCTATTACACAATGTGACATATTTCACTTAGAATTAGGAACCATAAACATAACTCGAACTCATTTAGGCATTTTATCGAACGCTATGTGACCCCCTAGGTTACTAACCCCATTTTTATGAATAATTACCCAAACTCGTTTCCCTTCACTAGATTAGGGAGTTTAACTTACATGCATGCAAGTTATAGGCTTTTATCTCCAAGAATCAATTTATGTGTTCTACACTTTTTAGCCAAAACCTGAGAATTAAAAGGAAATGGAGTGGTGACTCACCCCTTAGAGTGAAGAAGATGACAATCACTCAATAACTTCCAGGCCCAAGTGGTAGTGAAGAATCAATTTTTGGTGAAGATGGAACCTACTCTCCCAAGAACTCTCTCTTCCCACTCTCTATTTTTTTCAGAAAATTGTTAAAATGAAGGGGGTAAGTGTTTTATTGAATTGCGGGTCGGGTATAAAAATTAGAATTTTAAAAGTCCCAAAGCAGAGATATGGTCGTATTCCTGCTATGCGGTCCGCATTCCTGTCGCATAAATGGCCCTTAAATGGGCCAAAAAGAAACCGGACTGCCCAGTTATGCGACCACTATGCGGTCCCTATACCTGTTATGCGATCGCACAGTGCATCGCATAAACTCCTCTGCAAAAATAGAGGTGCAAGAATGCGACAGCTATGCTGTCCGCATTCCCAAAATGTGATCGCATCTTGGGCTGCATAGCTATCCATATATGAGACCATTGTGCGGTCCACATACCTGTTATGAGATTGCACAGTGCGTCGCATAACAACACAACTCTGTAAAATTTTATCTTTTGAGTCCCGGGGTACTTTTTACTCAAAAAGGGTTCGTTTTAAGAATTTCTACAGTTATAACAACATGGGGACCTATTTGGGCGTTATTTTTGGCCATGAAATTTTACAGATCTTTACAAATAAGGACCGCGCCATGGTGGCGACCAATTTTTGAATTCTTCCCAAGTGTATTCGTATCCCAAACCGAAAATGGTGCCGTGCTTCTTGAGTTTGATAGGTTTGGAGATCCCCTGAAGGTTCTTGGTGAGCCCTTTACCTAGCTCGTACCCTCGCTAATTCATCATACTTGCGATCTTTCTATCCTACCATTTTTCTTTGTCGATAGCGTTGACCCGTTCAATGTGGTGGTAAGTTTCTCCACCCAGCTTCCTTCTTCCTTCAATCACAAGAATAGTCTCGCGACGGTAAATGGGGTTGGTACCATCGTCATGAATAATCACCTCTTGTTAGTTCCAGTCGAACTTCACAGCCTGATGAAATGTTGATGCTACGGCCCCATCAACATGGATCCAGGCCGTCCTAATAGCAAGTTGTAGGACACTGATACATCTATTACTTGAAAGTCCACTTCGAACCAGGTTGGCCCTATCTGCAAGCACATGCTAATCTCGCCAATAGTGGACCTCTGAGAACCATCAAAGGCTTTCACATTTATCGCTCCATCTCTTATCTCGTGCAGCCCTTTGCCTAATTTTTGAGCGTTATCAACGGACATATATTGAGACTAGATCCCCCGTCGATAAGAATTCTGGTGATGAAATAGTCTTCGCATTGCACAGTGATGTGTAGGGTTTTTTTGTGACCCATCCCCTCAGGTGGAATCTCGTCCTCGTGAAAGGTGATCTTATGAATTTCCAACACTTGGCCTACCATATTGGCCATTTACCCACAACACCTTTCAACAAAGCGTTTCTGTGTGCCTCGGAATGTTACAGCAAGGAAAGAATGGATATCTGAGCTGGCGTCTTGTTCAACTGGTCAATGATAGAATACTCCTTGGCATGTACCTTCCTCCAAAGATTGTCTTGACCTGTCTTGAAAATGGGTGGTCTGTTGGAAACCTGCTTGCTTGATTCAGCCATATGTTCAAGTGTGTAGACTCTACCAATTCTTGTCATACCCTGTGCCGCGGTAGCTTCTTCAGTCTTGACTTTGCCTTTCCTTCTTGCCTTGGCTGCATAGTCCCATGGTACAACATTCGTGTAGAAAGGTGGCGTGGTTGACATCACCACCGTGATTGGCGCAGCTACCCTCGCTTTGAATGGAACATGTGCCTGGGGTGGTAAGGTGGCAACCTCAAATGGTGTAGATGCATTTGCCGGAGACACGAACTCATCTTCAATTGGTACCAGTGTCTTTGTGGGTGGCGCCGCTTCATACTCGAGAGGTACGGACATATCTACCTCAGCATCCGCAGACGGCTGAATCTGGACTATGATTGGGTTGAGAGTAACCGCTGGTTTCTTTGGGTCATCGCCTTCTATGATCAACCCGATTGACCTCTCGGGGACCCAGTCATCTTCTATTTCAATCAAGTGGATGCCTCCACCCTTATGGTCCGGAAGAAAATTGTTGCGTACATTTGGAGCGGATTCCTTTGCCACAATGATCTTGTTTTCAATCAAGGACTGTATCTTGTCCTTCAAAGAGCGGCATTCATCGATGATGTGTTCCTTCATGCCGGAGTGGTATGCACAGGACTTGTTTGGGTTGACCCATTGAGAAGGATTCTCAGGGGTTTCAGCAGGGATGGGGGTGACATAACCAGCAGCTTTGAGCTTCTTATACAGTTGGTCGATGGGTTCAGCGATGGCGGTATATTGTTTTGGAGGTCTGCGATCAAAATTAGGACGAAGTCTAGGGAAGTTTTGGCGTGCAGGGGGTGATTGAAAATGGGATGGTTGAGAATTTTAAGTGTGGTATACAAGAGCGGGTTGAGAGTATCTGGGTGAAGTAGGTTGATATGTCGGTGGTGTAGGTGATTGATAAGTTGGTGGTGGAGGTTATTGATAAGTGGGTGGTGGAGCTTGGTATAAGGGTGAGGGTGTTTGGTAATTTGGGGTTGGTTGATATGTAAGTGGACGTGTTGGGTAAGTTTGGTATTTGAGTGGGGATTTGGTTCTTTGTGCAACAATCACGGCTCCCTCGTATCTTTTCTTAGACACACCCAATTTGTCTATAAAGTTAGATGCCATGCTCACCCAATTCGACCATTTCTTGGGATCTTGGCTGATGTATCAAGACAACGCATCTCCTTTCAAGCTCCTCATGAACAGCTGCATCCGGATCCTTTCATCCTTCCCTACTCCAACCATCTTGTCACAATAAGTTCTCAGATGGACCTTTGGATCACTTGTACCATCAAACATTTCAAACTTAGGAGGTTTGTATCCTTCGGGTAGTTCGACATCGGGCTGTATGTAGAGGTCTTCATGGTTCAACCCTGCGACTCCCTTGATTCCCTCGACACCTTGAACCCGTCTGGTCAGCTTCCTAAGTTCCTCGGTCAAGTTCTTGATAAGCAGGTCCTTTTCGTTAGACTCAGGTGTGTATATTATAGGGGAAGTAGAGTGTGGCATGGTCTCCACGTAGATGGGATTGTTATGGTGGCCTGGCACATGAATGTGGAAATGGTCATTTATGGAGTTCTAAGGTTATGGGGTAAGCAATTGAGTGTTATTTGGAGTGTGGCAGGCGTTGCATTGCGCCAGAAGAGTTTTTGGTTCTTTGGTAGGGTGTTGTGATAATTAGCTGCGGGATGATCTTGCTATTTTGGGATGTTTTGAGGAGTTGTAGGATTCTGTATGTTGACGTCTGGGACGTTGAGGGAGAATGACAGGTTTGCCAGATTCCGAACTTGATCAAGCTCTTCTTGAAACTTTGACAACTTCCGTTCCAGCTGCGACACAGTTTCATTCTGAATCCGAATACCCTGGCCATCCGTGGCCTCTACCCGTTCAACCACATTCTCATTTCTGCTGTTGCCTGAATCTTCCATTTTCTTTTTGCCTTTGTTCTTGCCTTTGGGAGGACTAAGAGAAGGAGAGGGTGGAGGGCCCTTGGATCTTGTAAGATAGGATGATGATGCCAAGTGCACGAACTAACCTTTGGGGAGGGGAATAAATAAATAAAGAAAGAGGAAAACAAAAAGAAAAGGTAGCTAAGTCAGTGAGGATTATGAAAAGTATTGAGGTATTTAAACACATAGTGCGGGAATGTAATGCGCGTCCTAATTTGGGGACCTTTTGTGCCCGAGGTAGGCCTAGGGACAAATTGATTTGGAGAACTTAAGATGCTAAATGCCTCATTTTATTGATAAGAAAATAGACGAATCCCAAAATGACACTAAATAAATAGGAAGTAAAGGTNAGTAGATGTCCTCCTTCGGTCCCTTTAGCCTTTTGACATTCTTCAATCCTTTTTAGAAATTTTTCCTCCAGCTCCACTATGCCTCTCTCCAAATACCCTAACCTTTTGTTGGTGCTGATAGCCATATCTTTCCATTCCTCGATCCGTTTCTTGCTAGACTCATGTATTTCGCGGTGCTCATCCTCACACTCACGGATCCTCTTGTGCAGCTGGTTGTATTTGAATTGTGCCTCGGCCTTTTCATCTATAACCCTGTGGCCCTGAACGAACCCTGGCTCGCTCAGACCACCCCAATTTTCTGCCAACCAACCAGGATAGAAAGGGGTACAACCGACATGATATCTGTCTGGCTCGATGGTGTCCTTCTCCATTATAATCTTGCAGTGCCACATGTGCTGGGCTTGGCACTTGTGAGGANCGCTCAGACCACCCCAATTTTTTGCCAACCAACCAGGATAGAAAGGGGTATAACCGGCATGATATCTGTCTAGCTCGATGATGTCCTTCTCCATTATAATCTTGTAGTGCCACATGTGCTGGGCTTGGCACTTGTGAGGACTATCGTCATTTTGGAAGTCAGCTCGAAGATGGCTCATCTTGTCGACCCTGGGTATGACTTGCTTCCTACCCGCTTGCCTCATAACTCGAAGAGGGACGTAAGGGTATGTTCCTCTTAAACCAATTAGTATTAGGAACGGTGCATCACTGGAATGGGCGATGAATTCCTCTGTTAGAAACCACTCGAACATCCGCTGAACCTGTTCTTCAGTCAGATTATCAAAGAGCTCGACCAATCCTTTGACGTTCTCAAGCTGAGCAAACATGTCGGGGATGTAATTCATTCTCTTTGGATGGTGGAAAGCGATGTGGTCATCCCAAACTCTTCGATGAATTCCTTGTCGGTATTCTCCCTTTTGGAGATGTTCCATGAGCCAAAGCTGAAGTAGTAGATTGCAGCCTTCGAAGTGTCTTGCCCCTCGTTGACACTTTTCCAAGGCTCGATATATGTCTGAAATGATCATGGGCATAATGCTGAAGTTTTGCCCAGCAATTCCTTCCATTAGTGTCTTGGTTACCATGGCCAGTCTAGTGCAGATTCTCTCCTTCTTCATTGGAAACACAGTCAGACCCAAGAAGCAAAACATGAAGAAGAATACTCTACGATGGATGTGTCCCAAGGATGTGATGGCAAACTCGTCGTTGTAGGTACGGTATGATTTGCGGTGGCCGTACCTTTCGTACAAATAGTCAAAAGGGATGTATGCCTCCTTTAAGCATACCAGTTCTGCATTCTTCCTCAGACCCATCATTTTGGGGAAACCTTTTCCTGTGCGATTCTCAGGCATTAGCAACCCAAGGGTTTCCCATACTAGGCCAGCCGGTCCTCCTATTTCCTCCAGCAAAGGTGTCATTTCAATGTCGCCAAAGCAGAACACAGACCTTTCATAATCCCAGAACAAGGTAGCAACCTCTATTATCATGTTGTTAGGCTGGATTTCTAGGAGAGATGGTAGATTGCCCAAGTATTTTCTGACGAGAGTTTTGTCACTAGAATGAAAATCTTCCCACCAACTTAGCAATCTTGGATGGATATTGGAGACCATGCCAAATCTGGGGACTTCGTGCCTCATATTTCTGCAAGGCAAACAGGATTAGACCCTGACCCCCACCATACTCTACTATTTAACATCAACAATTAGCATAAAGCATTTAGGGAAACCCATTGGACTTTTGGATAAGGCAATCTTAAAAGCTATCATGCAGACCACACTTTAGCCTGGCTAGGTTTGACCATGATGCATCTAACAACATAACGGAGTAAGGTTGCTATGGGTTATTAGACTGGTACCCTTGAGCGGACAACTCAAGGGGGAAAGGCACGGAACCGTCGACTGCACTGCTGATCGACTAGTTTTACCGCAAATAAGCCTTTCCGAATTTAAGGGGTAATAATATAGGAAGAGCGCAACCACTCATCAAGCGTTGCTATAGTATTTTCTTTGGCACGAGTGGAGTATGAATGTTGAGCATGATTATGCAATAATAAATAATCATTAAGAACATGTTGTCATGTATTTGCACGTTAGGAAAGCGGTAAATACAACAGTTATGATTTAAAGCAGTTACAAAGGAAAACAAAGAAACATGTGAGTTTTGCCTTTTGGAAGGAATAAATATTCGAAAGAGATAAACAATTAATTGCACATAGAGGGGAAAAAAGAGCAAATATCAAACAAATCATACTCGGACAAATTCAAAAAGCGGTTTGTAATGGTAAAAGCCTATAATCCCCAACAGAGTCGCCATATTGTCGCGCCTCATTTTTCCTCTCCTTTCGGATTGGTCAGGGTTTTTGACATTTTTGGACAACTCCTTTAAGGAAGTGTGAAGAGAGGAGAGTCGCCACCTAACGGGTTTGAGGTGCGTTAGGGCACCTAAGGGATTTATCTATAACTAGGTTGTTAACCAAAGACAAAGTAAGGGCTTAAAATTATTCTAAGGGGAAGGTGTTAGGCACCCCTCAGGATCCACAAATGTGGTTCCCGGCCAAACAACTTTTGTGAATTTTGTACAATTAGCAAATAAACAAATATGGCTCAAATAGTAGGGGATTTAGTTCTAAGTACACATAGGTTTAGAAACAGTTAAAGTTATAACTGGATTTTGAAAATAATTACAATCTAAGCATGTTTATGAGAATAAAGGGTTACCTAGGTTTGTTTATAATATGGATCACATCAATGAAATACCCAGTATGACACTCCTCGAAGAGGGGCTACACGTGGTATTAGCACCCCGATCATCATATCCATATTCTACCCTTTCCCACCCCGTGAAGATAATTAAAGCGCGTGTTGGTCACGAACTCTATTGCATGTTGTTACCCCCTTCCTATTAATCTCGGAGGAAATTAGGACTCCTATCCTAAAGGGAGGTGCGAGGCAGACCCTCAGGTTTTAAAGGTAAAAATTCTAGGGCGACAGATAAGAACATGTAGGACTGCAATTAGGGGGAAACATAAAAAAGCAGAGAAAAGGCCCAAGTATACCTCCACAGGTAATGCAAATAGGCAGCACACCTCAAACACAGTTAAGGGCAACATCCAGTTTCAGAATCCTAAGGCATGATATCTAGGTTAATTCAGAATATAACAGAGAAGCAGATTTGTTGTATAACCCAAAAAGGCCTAATCAGTTTGCCTACTGATTTGAAAATATGTTAGGGATTAAGCAGTACACACAAAAGAAGCAGATTCCCAATTTTAATCCATTTAATCAACTAAGGCTTGCCTAGGTGTGAGAAAGCATAACAGTTACCATAATTATTTTAGAGAAGGATTATTTGGAATTGTATTACCTAAGCATGCTGTTGTAAGTGTTCAGAGCTCAGAATTATTACTAGTTGATTCCGAGAATTGAGTGAAGTTGTTTTATTCCTTTTCATGCATCATTAGGTGTATTTAAGCGAGTAAGATGTAATCCTAAGGACATGATATCTAGTGCACAGAGATGCAGAATGATGCAAAATCAGAAGCCTAAACATGATCTCTAAATGCACAAATATTGCATTGTTTAAACATGGTTCAGGAGATGTAAACATGACAGGTTTATTAGTGTCATTTATCCTAAACAAGATCTCTAAGTGTACATGGCAGTGTAGAGCATGATTGTAAAGTACTGGTTATTAGCACATTTTAGCACATGACTTTCGAAATGAGATGCCAATAGATGCTGAAAACAGTAAGTGTAAGACCTAGGGAACATGGTCTCTAATGCATGATCTTGCACATAAGAGTCTTAAGCATGGTTTCTATTGCGCAAATAGGAAATAAAACCTAATAGCATGGCTTCTACCCTCTAATAGCTATATCATGCATGTTTACCCCTCCCTTTTCACCATCCATCCCCAAAGAGTTGTTTACAACAATTATTACAGGCCATTTGCATGAATTACATAACTGAATAATGAAAAGAAGAAGTTATACTATAGGGAGCCTACTGATAGGCCCAAAATCTCCAGAATTTCTCAATGCCACTGATGTTCACAGCCTTTCATATAATCCAGGTTGTTTAACCAAAGAATTAGAACCTTTGACTAAAGCTTATTTTTAAGATGAATACGGGTTACTGATAATCAAAGTAATGAAGAAAAATGAATAATAGACAGTATTGCAGAAATATAAAAAATTGAAGTGAATTGTATTCGAGAATCAGATGCCTTTACAGGCCGTATTCCCCTCCCTTATATAGGAGATTCTTATAACGTATGACTCTTGCTATGGTTACTCATTAATGACTAATTATGACATTAATGAGGCGTTACAAAGGATAACGGTAATTGAGGTTCAGTTATATAATGTTCGAGTAATCAATTGTGGGTCTTTGAATCTGCTCGTAGCTTTGTTTAGATTCATTCCAATCGTGCCTCTCTCCCGTTTTGATCAAGTTGAGTTTCCCGTGGATGATAAGTTCGTGGGTTTACTGAACCGTGCCTCTTATACCATACCTCTTCAAAGAATCACATCCAGCTGTCATGTTTTCCTGTGTCCACGTGACATGCTGAGTTATCAAAAGCTGGCTTACGTGTGAAACTCTTTTTTACCAATACAGATAGTCCCCCCACTTTCCATATATTTAACGATTAATATTTGGTAAGTGGATATTCATTTATGGCGGGAATATTTTGCCGCCGCTTTTCCTTGAATCATTGTATCTTTCTCTGCACCATAGGCGTCGTTTGTCACTTTCATTTAATGCTCATACCATGTGTCCTTTTCAGATTGGTTCTGCATTTACTCGGCACCTTTTAGGGCTTTTTACGGCTGTGCTAGTCCCGAAGTGACATCTTCAATTATGACTTTTCATCATTATTTTTCTTTTTCTTCATGTTTGACGGTTGTCTTCAAGTATAACCACATGTTTCCTTTTCTTTGCTTCCACGAAACATTTTTCTAGCTTTGTCTTTTGTAAAGAACTTTCTTCTTTGCCTTTATAAACATGTCTTCTTCAAACCAAACTCAAAGAGTAATAGATATTGAAAGTTTAGCGCCATCTTCTGCTCCGACTAGGAGTCGGAGGGGTGGTAGACTTAGAAGTCTAGGATCCACTCCTTCGAGGGGCTCCTCTTATTCTCAGATAGTTCCTCCTCCTTCCACTAGGTCTCTAGTTTCTCCGAGATTTAGGGTTTCTCGGTCTTTGTCTAGAGGTAGAGGCGAACTCCTTCGTGAACCTGGAGTCGATGAAATTGTCCCTGCTGAGTTTGTTTTTACTAGGGATAGTCAAGTTCTTGTAGATCAATCTTCTTCTCTTGATAGTGTCGATAGATATCCAACACTTATAACTGACGGTCAGATTTCCCTTGTTCGTAGGGAGTGCTTTTGGAGGTCTGACTTTCCTGTCTACATTCCGAATAGTAATCAGAGAATAACGTCTTACAAGACAGGATATTCTTTTGTTTATACGTATCCTTTCACTTGAGGGTTTAGACCCCCCATTGACCCAGTCATAATTGAATTTTGCCGTTTTTGCAATATCTACTTAGGACAAGTTGGCCCGCTTGTGTGGCGAGTTGTCGCATGTCTTCGGAGTTTGGCTTTTTTAGCCTCGGTTCCTTTTACCTTCAACCACCTTATTCACCTCTACTCTCCTACCTTATTTCGTGAAGGGGTTTTCACTCTAACTGCTAGAAGCAAAATAGTGCTGGTAACCCCTGGAGATGACAAGGATAGGGGTTGGTACCTCCGGTATGTTGCTGTACCCACTGTTGGTTTAGTGGTGAAGAAAATATTCCCTTCCCCGAGAAGTGGAATCGCGCACGTGAGTATGCTTTTAGCTTACATTTACTTTTTCTTATTTTGACTTGAGATGTTTTATTAACACCGTATCTATTTTTTCTTCTCTCAGCAATCATGAATACTGTTAAGAATGTCTCTGGTATTTGTGATTGGGTAGAAAGATTGTTGTCTGTTGCTCCTTCAGAAGAAAGATCTTGGAAGTACCTCGCTGGGAGGTATGGTTGGCAAGTAAAGACCCACGATAAGTGAAGTTCTTGTTCTTGCTTCTTTCCTTACTCGAGTCTTTTTTTTTTGTCGTTTAACTTTTTTCCCTTTTAATAGGGTTCTCTGCTCGTGGGGTGTCTGCTTCATCTATCCCGAAGATCTCCCTGGCTCAGGCCCAGGAAATTATTGTTGGTTCATCTTCCTCGAAGAGGAAGATTAGTGAGTCTCGTTCCGTAGAAGAAGAAGAAGAGGGTGCTTTAGTGCACAGGCCACGGAGAAGCCGAATGATTGTAGATGATGAGCTTACGGCCTTAACCTTGCCTTTCGTGTCTGTGATTGAGCCCCCTGTCCTTGATGATGTTTCACATTCCCCTATTCATGAGGGTGTTGATATTTCTCCTGACGACGTCCTTTTGGCTGCTGTCTTTCCTGCTTCTTTGAGAGAAGCTGTTTCATCTGTTCCTTTGGCTATTTCAACTTCTGTTGTTGCTTTGCCCGTAAATTCTTCAACTCTTCAACTCTCTGTGCCTGCTGCTTTGCCCGTGGATTCTCCAGCTCCTCAACTTTCCGTGCCTGTTACTGTTCCATCTCTGCCTGCTTCCATGCATTCTGTTAGGGAAGTAGGGTCTTCCAGCAGAGAGATGCGGCATGTGGTAATAGAGGTTCCAGCTGAGGGGAATCTTTTCAAGAAAATGGATGAACCCGAAGTGTGTCTCAAGCCTTTGATAGGTCCCTCTAAGAAAGCAAAGCTACCCAGCCACGATGCTCTTCCATGGGCCAATGAGGTCGTGCATACCTCTTTGAAGGTATGATGCAAGTTATCCTCTTTCACTCTCGTATATGAAATTTACCATATCTGACTGGTTTATTTCTTGTAGATTAACTTTATAGGCATGGAGCTTATGAAGAGGATTTCAAACACGGACCAAGAGACAAGAGAGTTGCAGGCCGATGTTGATAATTGGAGAACACAATATGATAGCCTAGGGATTGACATGGATGCTTTAGAAGAGGAAAGGAGTACCTTGAAGCGGCAGATGAGACTCATGGCAGCAAAATTGGCAGTGGAGAGGGCTTCTTGCAATCAGGCTGATAAAGATAAGAGTGTTCTGGAGTCTTCATTTGCGGAGCAGCTGTCCCGTGCCTTAGAGGAGATTAGAGACTTGAAGAAATTGTTGGGGCAGAAGGAGGAATACTCAGGCGAGCTCGTGCAATCACTCACTCGTACTCAAGAAGACCTTCGTAGGGCTTTAGAAAAAGCTCAAACTTTAGAGGAGTCGATTGTTCCATTAAGGGCAGCCCATGAAGCTACGGAAGCGGAGAAGGACGGATTGAGAGATGAGTTTCAAGTATGGGCAAAGGATTATGAAGATTTTGAAGAGGTGGCTGCTGTCGATGTGAGCTGGGCGTATATGAATTCTCGCCTTGACACATTGATGGAAATGAGTCAAGAGGGTTTTGACCTTAGTGCTGAAATAGCCAAAACTAAGGAAGCCATGGAGAAGGCTCAACAAGGTCATAACCTCTCTTCACCTGATGGTGAGATTCCAGCCGCTTATGCCTCTTCATCCCCAGTTGCTCCCGCTCTTTTTGCCACTGAAGTCAACCCCTCTCTTGAAAAGATTTAGTTTGTTTATCCCTTTTTTTCCTTTTTTTCTTTGTATCAATTGGTGGTTACCCCCAGTCCCATCGGGGGTAAATTTGGATTTCCTTTAAGTCCCCAAATGACAACTTAGGGGCACCA